>JAURVB010004185.1:0-31453 GCA_033002965.1 Piper betle
TTTGCTCTCATAGCCAGTTTGTTATAGTTATTTTATTTTCCGGACCAGTAACGCTTGTTACTGACGTTTTTCTTATATATATGTAGGTGATAAGCACGAGATGGATGAGCCAGCTTGGACGGAGGAGCAATGAGGTCTTGTACACACACACATGTTAGATTTTTGAATGTTTAATTTTGTGTATTATGTTATTATATTGTGAATGACATGCTCAAATGCATGAGACATGATAGAATGTGAACATGATCAGAGATGCGCAGCGGAAGCGTGGTGGGTTGAAACCCCAGCTTCAGAATGAATTCATAAGATGTTAGATTTTGTGTGAATGAAATTATGGATGCATGTGTATACATTTATTTATTATATTTATATATATATATATATTATTTTGACAGGGTGGGCCCATAATTGCACTTTTAAGGGAGACCCTGTCTGTTTTATTTCAGAATTTTTATCGTAATTGTAATGATGTGAAATTTAGGTTGCATGTCATCCATATAGTATCATGTTAGGGTTTTATGTATTTATCCATGCATGACAAGTCGTATCTACGTCTTAAGACGCCGAGATTGGATCCGCATGAGTTAGGTTCGGGTTAGCCGACCTAACCGGGGCATGTAACATGCCGGTTCGGTTCACGAGCGTGAACCGGATTTGGGGTGTTACAAATAGTGACCCTGTCTAGATCTGCAACTGCAACCTCTAACTGAAACACAATCCAATTAGGAAAACTCTCAACCTCTAAATGGAACACACTCTAGTTAGGAATACACATCGGACAAAGCCAGTGTACACATCGAATAAAGTAAGTACACCATGAGGAGAGGCTCTCCCTCCTTTAAGAGAGAGAGGGCGAACCTCATTATAAAACCTCACAGTGAAACCACATACTCTTCAAATTATATTCACTGCAGCTCTATTTCACTCACGATATAACTACATATATATAGTAAAAGACTAATACTTAAGATACACTCAACCTCACAGATACGAAGAGCCAAACACTAAATATGAGTCTTCTCGAATTCCTTATAATTCACCATGTAGTTGCATGTCTTCTAACATCCTTCCTATGATGAGGGATTCCCAACAATTACATCCAAGTTGTGCTTAAGAATAATGTGTTTCTAATATGGAAATTCAAAAATACGCTCTTCCCTTCCCATGGGTTGTCAAAGATTCTTGATTCAGCTTCATCCACTTCGTTTAATTCTTGCTTTCCTGATAATGGCAGAGGTGTCAACCCAAATTCTTTTGTTCCATCAAATGCTTTTTTGTTTAACCTCATCTTGTGATCTAGTCGAAGGAAACAATGATGGCCTAAGCAGCATTGTTTGTTGCTATATTTCAATCTTAGTGAACATGTCTCCAAGTGGCAACAAGGGCATGTCATCTTACCCTTGGTGCTATATCAAGATGACAATGTATATCCAGGAAAGTCACTCAAAGTCCACAAAAATGCAGCTCGTAAACTAAAATTGTGACCAGATGACTGGTCGTAAGTTTCCACCCCACCCTCCCATAATTGCACAAGCTCCTCAATCGGTGTCAAATATAAACCCATGTTCTCTTCTCGGTATTCAGGTACAATCAAGGACAGTAAAATGTTTGGTTTTCTCATACATAACCAAGGGGTAAATTATAAGGTAAAAGAAATACCAGTCAAGTAGTGTATTTACTGTTTCTACTTCCAAAAGAATTAAACCCATCACTAGCAAAACCTAGCCTTACATTCCTTGGGTCCAATGCAAATGATGGGTTGTTACGATCAAACTCCTTCCATGCATGTGAATTGGCAGGATGCCTTAAAAATCCATCATTAGTACGACCTTCACTATGCCATCTCATGTCAACCGCACCTTTGGGTGACATGTAGTAGCGTGGAAGCCTTGCTATCAATGGAAAATACCTAAGTACTATGCCTATAACTTTTTCTTATACAAAATTTGTTTTTCCTTTCTTCCATCTCTTCCTTTCTACAGCTTCCCATCGAGAAGTTTGACATATTTAACATGAGTTGTCCTCTCTATCTTCTTTCCTGTATACCATGGAACGCTTTAGGTGAACATCAATCTTTTGCAGACCAATGATAGCTCGTCCATCATTGTCTGTGCCAAATAAAATGACTCTGGTACTGTGTTTGGAGTGGGTAAAAGATTTTTTATCAGTTCCATATACTTTTCACATGCTTTGTCGTTGACTCCATGTTGACACTTTATTTGAGAAAAATTCACTAGAAAGGATAGTTTTGTAAATGACTCATAACCTAGATATATTTCTTCGTTAGTTTTTCCTATTACTCACCAAGTCATTCTCCTCGACATCTACATCAATATCATTAATATTTTCCATTGACTCATCAATATCTTGCATATTTACCATTTCATCAGACTCCTCCAAGTCATTAATCTCATCAACCTCTTCGAAATTACTGATCTCCACTCTAGACGACCCTGCCACATCTTTCTCACCATGATGATACCATATGATACACCATTGCCATTCCCCATTGATTACAATGGTATTCCACTTCTGTAGGAGACAACTAGTCGACGTTTATGCACCTCTACAAGGACAACGCATTCTCCGTCGAACAACATCATTGTTTGATGTTGCAAACTCAGTGAAATTTCGGATACTTGTCATATATTCTGTTGTACCACGTCGAGCAATCATCCAATTTTTATCGATGACTTCCATGTTGAGAAACTACAACCAAATTTTTAAAAGACCTTTGATTCAATAAAATATCATATGAGGAAAAAATATATTTCATGACAATAAATGAAGTATAAATATTAGAACTATGAAAAAATATGTAAATTTGTCGTAGCTTTTTGGTGCTCTCCTAATCAAATATAAATATATTACTTGACTCATCACA
Source organism: Piper betle (assembly GCA_033002965.1). Lineage (NCBI taxonomy): Eukaryota > Viridiplantae > Streptophyta > Magnoliopsida > Piperales > Piperaceae > Piper > Piper betle. The sequence goes on from JAURVB010004185.1 coordinate 2,885, forward strand.
TCACAATTCACTAAAAAGTTAAGTATAAATAAGAAAACTAATCACAACTAGCGTGACCAAACATAACAGAACAAACAACGCAACTAAGAACTCACTTGATGTTTTCGTAAGGTGCGCCTACGACATGAACTGAAGATCCAAATGAAGCAGCTTCTTCTTGCTATATGGTCCCCTCAAGGCCTCTCGATAATGTAATTTGACAAAAGAGATCAGTAACTTACAGTAACATGAATTTCATTGTACATGCTAAGGCAAAATAGTATGCAACACATAGCGTTTTCAATACCCAACGCTGAAAGATTTGGGCTTCTAGTATAAATGACATATATTATCATACATGATGTAAAACTAGTGGTGATATTGGAACCATAATATTATCTATTCTTTTAAATTAAGCATAAATCAATACCTAAAAGGAACCTCCAAATTAAAGGGCTAGGAAATGATTATTTATATATATCGTACTTTTGAAAGACTGCACATCAAAGGCACCTCAAATTTTTACAAATGAGAATAATAAATAACGAAGTGGAAAAAAGTGAACCCAGCTAATAACTTTAAAAAAATCTAATTCATCAACCAATTAGTTTCCAATTTGCAGAAGTAGTAATACTCAAAAAAGCAACAACTTACACGTAAAAAACGCTTCAAATTTTCACAAATGAGAATAACTAATAAATAACTTAAAAAGAATGAACCCCGCTAATAACTTAAAAGAACACAATCCTATCAACCATTTGGTTTCCATTTGCAAAGGTAACATGCAGAAAGCGAACCATTTCCATTTTGCAGTAGTACTAATAAGAAGCAATCACTGAATTCAAACGGCAACAACTACAAATCAAATATGTAGCACAAAATTACAAATAAAACAAGCAGATTCCTCACAACTCCAAGCCACAACCTACTAGTCAGAACACAGACAACAAAATTACCGAAGAAATGTGATCCTCTACAACTTCCCATCATTAAAAAAAAAGAATTATAATAAAAATAGGGAATAGAACTCAGGAGGAAACCTTGAATCAGGAGGAAATTAGGGTTCTAAGACACCTCAAATAATGGAATATAATAATACCTAAAGCTTATATCATGCAGGGGAGGACGGGGAGCACAAGTACCAGCGCCCCACCTTTGAACTGCAGAAATGTAAAACCCGTGACACGAGTTAGGGTTTTATAGTTTGAACCGGTTGGTTCAATCGTTATTTTTAGTCGAGTCAATTTCAGAACACGCGTACTGAGTCGAGGCTAGTCATGTGTTATAAACCACGAGGGTCATGTGTACCCAAGTATATGATGATAGCGACAATAAGACAGTAGCAGATTGAGTTATCAGAATATATGAGAGTATGCCCAGATTTTTATTATTTTAGTATTAGACCGTAGATATTATTTTTAGGCCGAATAACGCATTAAGATGCGTTATAGGGCAGTTTCGGTGGGTTGATAGTTATAGAGCATGTCATTGTGATGTTGTGGCGTGTATTATATTTTATACGATTTTGCCCAATTTTGTTGGATTTTTAGGATTAATTACTAGTTAGTTATTATTTTTAACTCGATTCGGACTTGAGTCAAGTTTTATTTACGATATTACCACCCACTGTTACCACGACCTTTTTCTTCTCCCCCAAACTCTGATCGCCACCGCACCACCCCTCTACTTGACGCCGCCACTACTGCCGACACTGCCTTGCCGCCAATCGACACCGCTAACGTCACTGCCGCCCCAAGCACCCTTGGCCATCGCCCGGCCTCCACGACGTGAGGGAGCTGCGTCCTGTGCCTCTCTACCTTTCACTGGTTCCGCAGCCAGTCAACCGTTGCCGCCGCCATCGAGTTGTTGCCTCAATGTCGTCGACCCTCCCACGAGCCTTCCCCGACCAGAGCAGAGCCCATCGTCACCCATCCCGACCAGATCTCGTCACATACCACTAACTGCAATTGTTTTGCCTTTTTCAGCAAGTCACCGCCTCCGCCGACCGTGCTCGAGTGTCGTAGCTCGCCGAGTTGGTGCCAACGGTAACCCATACCACCGTTATCCCGCCATAGCTGCCGCCGGCAATGTGTCATTGAAAAACAGTCGGAAAGCCATTGAAACCCTAACTGTCGAAAACCACTGGAACCTGCCAGGAAAATTGGATTCGCTAGAATACACCAGATCTTCTGCCTAACTCATCCAATCGAACCCGATCAAACTTTGGATGCCGTCAAGCTCCGAATTTGAGCTCTGAGACACGCGACAAAACCCTAGTCGTCGCCGATTACTCGACAATGCAGAGGTATAATTTCCTCCAATTTAATCATTTAAAATTGATGAATGTTAGCACAACATGCTAGGATTGATTAATTGTCGTGATAAATATCTGATTATGAATGAAGTGATAATTTGCATGATTTGATTGATAGTGAACGAATGTTAGTGATCTAATTAGGTAAATTGAATCTAAGCATGCTAATTGAGTACAACATAACTTAGAAAAACATAATAAAATTGGTATGAATAGGATGAGTTAGAAGTATTTCTAGCACTGGATGATTGTTGATTGTCGATAGATGATGATTGCATTGTAAGTGTGATGTTCATGATGAGTTTGATGCATGATTTAGTTAGCGGGCGTTAGCTTCTAAATTTGACATGTAGGTATGGAGTAGGAGCTTGCCGCGTGAGGCACGCAACCACAATTGGAGCTTCTTCCAAGATTCACCCATGTTTTATGGTTTATTCTATTGTATGTTTGTTTTATTATTTGCAGGATGGGTTAAGTGGTGTTTTATTGAATCCCAATTAATTTGGGTCATCTAATCGATCAATTTTCCAGAATAATAACCCTTGATGATGAGATCCCTCGAGTTTGATTTCAAAACTAAGATCCACTGCATTCACCTTCGGATATATTATATAAATTCCTTCCCAGACATATATATTATTTTCTCGAGTTTTTAGTGAGGCGAGAGAAGGGAAAACTAATTTGCATATAACATGAGCGGATGCACGTGCTAGTCAAAGTGGGCTATGGATTAGTGAGCGGGTTGTTCCAATCCCGAGGGATCTTGACAACTCTTATTTTGAGTTCTTCACACCCCAGAGAAACGTGAAGGATTACGAATACTGTTTATTACAACACAAGTCCGAACTTGTGGTTCAAAGGGTGCTAAAGGAATTGCCTAAGAGTACTCGACTTTCGTGCTCAAAGCTAGGAGAATTATGGAGGAAAGGGGAGGGCTTAGGATATACTGCTAGTCCCAAGGGACCAGGAAAATGAGAAAATATCGAGAGAGGCATCCAGCCAATCAGTTCAGGTCATTATTAGGTCTGTAGCCTGATGGCTCCTCAGTAGATGCCTTTAAGAGTGTTCACAAGAAGTATACAAAAGTTTTCTTCAAAATGAGAGTTTGATCTCATTTCCTAGTTTGTTATGTAGTTATATTTTTCAACAAGTAACATTCGTTACTAACGCTTTTCTTTATATATGTAACGACCCAGCCCAAAGTGCAACGTAATGGGCCCTAAGTCATTTCTTTAAAATGGGTACCCCAAAAGTTAAAGATCTATAGTCCATTCCCACTTATAAACAGGATCTTCTCCCACTAGGTATTAGATGTGGGACTAAGTTGAGGGATCTCACAATCCACCCACCTTAGGAAATTTCGTCCCCAAAATGCCTATTCTTGGCCCGTTGGTAGCCCCAGCCCACGTCCTTTCTGGCCCGTGACCGGCAACTTAGCCAACGTTTCTAGTCTTGGCCCTTTGCTATCCCCAGCCCGCGACCTTTTTGGCCCGTGACCGGCAGCCTAGCCAACGTCCCTAGTCCATCCCACCATCTAACACGGAATCAGGTCGGCTCTGATACCATTTGTAACGACCCAGCCCAAAGTGCAACGTAATGGGCCTAAGTCATTTCTTTAAAATGGGTACCCCGGAAGTTAAAGATCTATAGTCCATTCCCACTTATAAATAGGATCTTCTCCCAGTAGGTATTAGATGTGGGACTAAGTTGAGGGATCTCACAATATATATGTAGGTGAGGATTAAATACTCGATATGCCAGCTTGGACGGAGGAACAGTGGCTTACCTTGTGCACACACATTCACGCTACAGGTGGGCCACGTGGCATGTGTGCGCATGCATGGGATGGTAGTTGGATGGTCTGGCCACCCCTCCCAGCATATCAAGAGCTCAGCATAGGCTCGTAATCACCAAAAGACTCTTGAAACGATAATAGGGATTTTATTGACTTGTTTCATTTAATTATACGGCTTAGTGGTTTTATCACTAATGCGGAATTGCTTCCGCAGGTGAGCCGCTTTTGACTGAAGAATAAAAGTGTGGTTGGTGGTTCTTTTATTAACCTAAGTATGGTGAATCGTTAATAAATTGGACTTCCTCTTGTGTTATAATTGTGGCTATGGGAAACAGTATAAGACTGTGGAACTGTTATTTTATATATTATTATATACTATAAGAACATGTTTATTTTTATGATTTATAAATTGTACACTTATTTGTAGTATTACAATTCATGTTCTGGAATGTTATGTTTACAACAAATTATGTTTTTAAGTAGCACCCAGTTTGGTTCCGACTGGTCGTTATAGGTGGTATCAGAGCACGGTTTCCCACAAGCTCAAAAATTATGACTCAAGTACCTTGTTGAAAAGTCCAGTGATTATCTTTTCCCACTATGTTATGTTATTACTTAACAAATTCATTCACTAATAAACCTAAGTCATAACTGAAAAAGAACATATTAATGAACCATGATGGGAAAAATTTTCGACGTTCAGCTGGCAGGCACTCATAGACAATCAAACCGATCTACTCAGTCGACTTCGAACACTGAGAATGTATTGGCCCAGATCCTGACGACCAAACAAGGACTAGCACAGGCTTCAGAAAATACGAATTCTTTGGTTTAGAATATCGTTCGGCGGTTACCAGGAGTGGTAGCAGGGAATGGAGCCCCAACTCAGCAGCAAGTCCCAGAATCACCCTGGATGGTCGTCAGGGAGGTGCCCAACGGCGGGTAGGGTTAGCAAACCTGGGTGAGCGAGGGGAGCTTCCAAACCTAGTGCCACTAGCAGTCCGAGAAGTACCGCCAGCTATTGATGATCGTGACCGTTACACTGTGGAAAAGTTCAGGAATAATGGAGCTGAAGTATTTATCGAAGGGATCGATCCAATAAAGGCAGAGAACTAGATAGACATTACTAAAAAACTTTTAGGGCTCTATCAGTGCCCCACCGCCATCAAGTGATGGTTATAAAGCCTTTTTGGCTAACTTGGTTGAGTCAGAGTCCAAACCCAAAGAGTTGTCCATGATTTTTGAGGTAGCAGAGTTTCCCAATGTATTCCCAGATGAACTTCTAGGGTTACCTCCTAAGCATGCAGGGGAGTTTGCCATTAACCTAGCACCTGGAGTAACACCAACTTCTAATGCAACATACCACATGGCTCCAACAGAACTCAAGGAGTTAAAGAGTCAACTAGAAGAGTTGTTGGAGGTAGGTTTCATCCGACCAAGTACTTCACCCTTGGGAGCCAATGTTCTATTTGTGAAGAAGAAAGAAGGATCACTTCGACTGTGTATTGACTACTGCAAACTCAATCAAGTGACAATCAAGAATCGGTACCCCTTACCGAGGATTAATGACTTGTTTGATCAGCTAAAAATAGTCGGAGTATTTTCTAGGATAGACTTGCTGTCTAGTTATCACCAGTTGTGAGTAAAGGAGTTAGACATATAGAAAATGGCTTTCCGAACAAGATATGGACATTATGAGTTTCTGGTTTTGCCTTTTGGTCTCACAAATCCACCAGTGGCCTTTATGTCACTCATGAACACAGTATTTTACCCATACTTGGACACATTTATTATCGTGTGTGGATGACATTCTGGTCTATTCAAATAATGAAGAAGAGGATGTGAAGCACCTATCCATTATTCTTCATGTTCTGAGAGAAAATCAACTATTCGCCAAGCTCTCAAAGTGTGGCTCCTGCTTCAAGGAGGTAAACTTCCTTGGCCACAACCCAAGTCTGTCACTGACATCAGAAGCATCCTTGGCTTAGAGGGTCACGACAAGAAATTCATTAAAGACTTCTCCTTAGTAGCATCGCCGATGACCATACTCACAAGGAAGGGAGTCAAGTTCAAATGTAGTAGTCAGTGTGATGAGAGTTTCCAGTCTCTAAAGAAGAGTCTAACAACTGCTCCAATCTTGATATTGCCAAATGATAATGAAGGATTCGTAGTCATCAATGATGCGTCTCGGTTGGATTTAGGATGCGTCCTATAACGACCCGCCATTTGTCACAACATTGTGGGCCTAGCTGGCAAGGTGTTACTCAAAATTTAAGCAAATATGTCTAACATTTTTGTAAACAAAAACATATATAAAAAAGGAAAGGAGTCCTCATATTTACAATCTTGGACCATTTCCCAGTAGCCACACTTATTTCTCAAATAGTAAAAAAGGAAAGGAGTCCTCATATTTATTTTGCTCCATGCTCTGGTTGTCAATCACCTAATCTCGTATCTGCACACCTGCGGAGGCAATTCCGCATTAGTGATTACAACACTAAGTAGTATAATAGATAAAAGAAAACAAGTACATTCCACTATTTCCTTAAGTTCATTTTAATATGCGGTGGAGCGATTCCGCTGTACTCCAAAACAATGCGGAGGAGGTATCCGCTGTGATCCGCACACCCCGGCCGTAGCCCTTTTGTGGGGAGGCTACCACTACCGTCTCTAGTGCCAGTGCCTCACACACCCCGGCCGTAGCCTTTTTGTGGGGTAGCTATCACTGCACTCAGGTGATTGCTACGCCCCGTTTGTGGGGAAGCTCTCACTACCAATTTTAGTGCCAGTGCCTCGCACACCCCGGCCGTAGCCTTTTTATGAGGAGGCTATCAGTGCACTCCAGTGCCAGTGCCTTGCACACCCCGGTCGTAGCCTTTTTATGGGGAGGCTATCACTGCACTCAGGTGATTGCTATGCCCCGTTTGTGGGGAAGCTCTCACTACCAACTCTAGTGCCAGTGCCTCACACACCCCGGCCGTAGCCTTTTTATGGGGCGGCTATCACTGCACTCCAGTGCCAGTGCCTTGCACACCCCGGCCGTAGCCTTTTTATGGGGAGGCTATCACTGCACTCCAGTGCGATGGAGGAATCGCTGTGCCTCACTCACCCCGGCCGTAGCCTTTTTATGGGGCGGCTATCACTACTCCAAAACAATGTCGATGCATTACACAATTTACGCACATAATACGACCCAGTGTCGGACTGAGTCAATTCTTTGACCCCGGTTGCACTCGGTGCATGGTGGTCGAATCTGGGCTCAGGCCGACCTAGGCTACCAACAAGGAAAGTATGATGTTCTACCTATTATACGTACCTGACTTGTGATTTCGTCTGACTATGAACCGTTAACCCTAATCTGAATAAGGGCATAAAATTATACATTAGTATAATTTTATTTTGCATGAACCTACATGCAACTACATGACTAATATACTATCAATTTTAAATGATGTAATTAGTTCATGTTAGTCTTTATTTCTTATTAAATTTTCAGCAATTCTAATGATAATTAATTATTAATTATCCCCATCCAAATCCCCATTATCTAATTGATAATTCAATTATTAACATATCCCATACTTTAGTCTTTTGTATTTACCTTATATTCTAACTCAACCGCATCGAGTTCTCCTATATTGACCTGGTTGCCATCCCACTTTAACAATTCATTTAACGACCCCAAAGCTCCCAGCTTTATTGTAATCAACCAGCAAAAGCCGGTATTTTCACCATGCATGGCGACCAACCAGTAATGTGGCGGCCTCCATTTGCTGCTATGGCGTCACCAAATTGGCCACCACATGGCAACCCTCAACCAGTCCTTGGTGACCCCATCCTGGCCACCCAAACAGCAACCCCGACCAGACCCATGGCGACTATTCTAGTCAGCCACATAAACAGCACCCGACCAGCCTGTCTTCTTTTCCTTCCACCCAATCTCAGACCCCATCTTCTATCTACCCCACTAATCTGATTGGAAAAACACCAAAGATCCAACCTTTATCCGCTGCTGTCTCATGGAACTCGGACTACACCCTACATGGGGACCTTCATTTCTGTGAGATCCCTCAACTTAGTCCCACATCTAATACCTACTGGGAGAATATCCTGTTTATAAGTGGGAATGGACTATAGATCTTTACCTTCCGGGGTACCCATTTTAAAGAGATGACTTAGCCCATTGCGTTGCACTTTGGGCTGGGTCATTACAAATGGTATCAGAGCCGACCTGGCTCCGTGTTAGATGGTGGGATGGACTAGGGACGTTGGCTAGGCTACCGGTCACGGGCCAAAATAGGTCGTGGGCTGGGGTTAGCAACGGGCCAAGACTAGAAACGTTGGCTAGGCTACCGGTCACGGGCTAGAAAGGACGCGGGCTGGGGCGAGCAACGGGCCAAGAATAGGCATTTCGGGACGAAATTTCCTACTGGATGGGTGGATTGTGAGATCCCTCAACTTAGTCCCACATCTAATAGCTACTGGGAAAAGATCATGTTTATAAGTGGGAATGGACTATAGATCTTTAACTTTCGGGGTACCCATTTTAAAGAAATGACTTAGGCCCATTACGTTGCACTTTGGGTTGGGTGGTTACATATATAAAGAAAAGCGTTAGTAACGAATGTTACTTGTCGAAAAATATAACTACATAACAAACTAGGAAATGAGATCAAACTCTCATTTTGAAGAAAACTTTTGTATACTTCTTGTGAACACTTTTGTATACTTCTTGTGAACACTCTCACAATTAAGTAAATATGAGTCAACAATTTTTATTTAACAAAAACATATATAAGATCCCACAGTCTTGGACCGTTTCCCAGCAGCCACACTTATTTCTCAATTAAATAAAAAAAAGGAGTCCTCATATTTATTTTGCTCCATACTCTGGATGTCAATCACCTAATCTTGTATCTGCATACCTGCGGAGGCAATTCCGCGTTAGTGATTACAACACTAAGTAGTATAATAGATAAAACAAAACAAGTACATTCCACTATTTCCTTATGTTTATTTTAATATGCGGTGGAGCGATTCCGCTATACTCCAAAACAATGCGGAGGAGGTATCCGCTGTGATCCGCACACCCCGGCCGTAGCCTTTTTTGTGGGGAGGCTACCACTACCGTCTCCAGTGCCAGTGCCTCGCACACCCCGGCCGTAGCCTTTTTGTGGGGTAGCTATCACTGCACTCGGGTGATTGCTATGCCCCGTTTGTGGGGAAGCTCTCACTACCAATTCTAGTGCCAGTGCCTCGCACACCCGGCCGTAGCCTTTTTATGGGGAGGCTATCACTGCACTCCAGTGCCAATGCCTTGCACACCCCGGCCGTAGCCTTTTTGTGGGGCGGCTATCACTGCACTCAGGTGATTGCTATGCCCCGTTTGTGGGGAAGCTCTCACTACCAATTCTAGTGCCAGTGCCTCACACACCCCGGCCGTAGCCTTTTTATGGGGCGGCTATCACTGCACTCCAGTGCCATGTGCCTCACACACCCCGGCCGTAGCCTTTTTATGGGGCGGCTATCACTACTCCAAAACAATGTCGATGCATTACAAAATTCACGCACATAACACGACCCAGTGTCGGACTGAGTCAATTCATTGACCCCGGTTGCACTCGGTGCATGGTAGTCGAATCTGGGCTCAGGCCGACCTAGGCTACCAACAAGGAAAATACGATGTTCTACCTATTATACGTACCTGATTTGTGATTACGTCTGACTGTGACCCGTGAACCCTAATACAGTAATGGGGAGGTCGCCTGGGACGGAGATGAGGGATGAAATACTCACACAGTAATGGGGAGGTCGCCTGGGACGGAGATGAGGGATGAAATACTCCCTCCTCCTGCATATATATACACTTCAACCATTCCCTCCATTAAATTCTCATACCCCATCATCCATTGGTATTTCCTAGGTTCAACGACCCCTTCATTAAATTCTCACACCCCATCATCCATTGGTATTTCCTAGGTTCAACGACCCCTTCTCCTTTTATAAAGAATAAATGACGGCTAGGGTTTGTGGAAGCACCCTTTCACCATAATTCCTTTAACCGGGTAATTGGGTAATTAACACGGTTCACTTAACCTTTTCACTCAACCTCTTAAATGGTATGGTTCACTTAATTAATGTGTTCGACTCGACTGATTCAACTAGAATCGTCCGATTAGAAATTACTTTTCAATTTAACCGGGTAATTCATACTTAACCAGCTAATGAAAATTTTTTTTTCCGGGTCTTTACAATCTCCCCAACTTAGAACTATTTCGTCCCCGAAATATCATAGCATAAATCGGATTTACACAGATTTTATGCTACAAACAGGCTAGGATATTTTCTGGCCATTTCCTGTTCAGTCTCCCATGTCGCTTCTTCTGATCCCTGATTTCTCCATAATACCTTTACCAAAGGGATCTCCTTGCTACGGAGTGTCTTTGTTTCCCTTGCCAAGATTCGAATCGGTTTTTCCTCGTAGGTTAAATCCGATTGTAGCTCTAAATCTGCAAAATTTGTGATAATGTGATTCTCATCTCGTACATATTTCTTTAGCATTGACACATGAAAGACATTGTGTACACCATCAAGGCTTGGTGGTAATGCTAATCTATATGCACAACTTCCGATTCGATCCAAAATTGGAAATGGTCCTATGAATCTTGGCTTCAACTTCCCTGATGTTCTAAATCTGATCACTCCCTTTTTAGGTGAGGTCTTAAGGTAGACGTACCTGATTTGTGATTACGTCTGACTGTGATCCGTGAACCCTAATACAGTAATGGGGAGGTCGCCTGGGACGGAGATGAGGGATGAAATACTCACACAGTAGTGGGGAGGTCGCCTGGGACGGAGATGAGGGATGAAATACTCCCCTCCTCCTGCATATATATACACTTCAACCATTCCCTCCATTAAATTCTCATACCCCATCATCCATTGGTATTTCCTAGGTTCAATGACCCCTTCATTAAATTCTCACACCCCATCATCCATTGGTATTTCCTAGGTTCAACGACCCCTTCATTAAATTCTCACACCCCATCATCCATTGGTATTTCCTAGGTTCAACGACCCCTTCATTAAATTCTCACACCCCATCATCCATTGGTATTTCCTAGGTTCAACGACCCCTTCTCCTTTTTTAAAGAATAAATGACGGCTAGGGTTTGTGGAAGCACCCTTTCATCATAATTCCTTTAACCGGGTAATTGGGTAATTAACACGGTTCACTTAACCTTTTCACTCAACCTCTTAAATGGTATGGTTCACTTAATTAATGTGTTCGACTCGACTGATTCAACTAGAATCGTCCGATTAGAAATTACTTTTCAATTTAACTGGGTAATTCATACTTAACCAGCTAATGAAATTTTTTTTTCCGGGTCTTTACATATCTCATCCAAATAACCTCAGTTTTCCTAACTCTCCTTTGTTCTGCTAATTTCCATTGTAGCTATGTCTTGTTCCTTAAGTTTTGGCCCTACTAAGCTCTAACTAATCTACTCGGTCGGCGGATGAGCAATACACGGACGGCGGTAGTGCGTCTTCGGTCGGGGGTAGTGCATCTCGGACGGCAGTTGTGCACCTCGGCGATGGTTGTGTGACTCGGTCGGCGGTCGTGCAACTCGGTCGGCGGTCGTGCAACTCGGTCGGCGGTCGTGCAACTCGGTCGGCGGTCGTGCAACTCGGTCGGCGGTCGTGCAACTCGGTCGGTGGTCGTGCAACTCGGTCGGTGGTTGCGCACTCGGTCGGTGGTTGTGCACTCGGTCGGCGGTTGTGTAACTCTGTCGGCGCTGATTCTACCTAGATACTAAAAATCTGATCCTGATCGTATACATCGTAAATCCACTCTACTGTCTCTGACAAATCTTGGCTGTTAACAACTCGACTTAGGTTATCTAGTCATGCGTGTCTGATCCGGAGGGTTTGCATCATGGTGCTGACACCTATGATGGTAACCTATGCTGAACCCACTCTAATCTCCTGAAATCTGAAATGACTGCGTTCATCAGTGTTGGTTGGCCCTCAAATGGCAATCACTCGGTCTGGTACCTTGTCTCTAGTGGAATTCTGTCAAATATCTGATCTCATAGGCAATAGTAATCCTGATCTTTTCCTCATCATATCGAGACCTATGTCTGGTAAAGTGAAGCCAAAACTGCTACCAGTAGGTCATAAACTAACGGAGGAGGGGATGCGGTGAAGTACCCATTGGACTGCCGGTCCACCTCGCTACTCATCCTCATTCATCACTATCTTCTGGAAGTGGTCCATCTCATGTGCCAACTAACTTACTAATATCTCTATACTTCAAGCTCCTTACTGTTACTTCTTTTCATCATGTACACTATGTCCCATGGAAATAGGACTAATGTAGTGACATGCAAGACTCGAACACCTGGTCAATTATTCAATTCACTTATGCGATGGACAGAACTAGTGGGTCTCTAAACCCATCATAACAATCCTGTCAGATTCCTGCTCACATCTGCTGACATCCGAATCTGGTATAGGATGAAATCTTATACCCATTCTACCTCTGCTAGCACTACAACATTCCCTGCTCACATCTAACTAGGCAAGCAATCTGATATCATGATAACAATCCATATATGGCATGTCAGCTTAACTAAGGCTAATTCCACATACTTCTAACAAGGTCCTGAATACTCTGTTATCCAAACAACTTATCAATAAAAATCTGCATGTAAGGAAAATAAAAAGAAATATACCTGCCAGCTGGACTTGCAGCAGTCTTTGCACACACATCACCTATAAAAGTATCATACATCTTAATCGGCCGAGAGTGGCTCTGATACCAATGTTGTAACACCCCAAATCCGGTTCACGCTCGTGAACCGAACCGGCATGTTACAGGCCCCGGTTAGGTCGGCTAACCCGAACCTAACTCATGCGGATCCAATCTCGGCGTCTTAAGACGTAGATACGACTTGTCATGCATGGATAAATACATAAAACCCAAACATGATACTATATGGATGACATGCAACCTAAATTTCACATCATTACAATTACGATAAAAATTCTGAAATAAAACAGACAGGGTCTCCCTTAAAAGTGCAATTATGGGCCCACCCTGTCAAAATAATATATATATATATATATAGTATAAATATATACACATGCATCCATAATTTCATTCACACAAAATCTAACATCTTATTAATTCATTCTGAAGCTGGGGTTTCAACCCACCATGCTTCCGCTACGCATCTCTGATCATGTTCACATTCTATCATGTCTCATGCATTTGAGCATGTCATTCACAATATAATAACATAATACACAAAATTAAACATTCAAAAATCTAACATGTGTGTGTGTACAAGACCTCATTGCTCCTCCGTCCAAGCTGGCTCATCCATCTCGTGCTTATCACCTACATATATATAAGAAAAACGTCAGTAACAAGCGTTACTGGTCCGGAAAATAAAATAACTATAACAAACTGGCTATGAGAGCAAACTCTCATCTGAAAGAAAACGTCATACTCCACGTGAACACTCTGAAGGGCACTACTGAGGAGCCACTGGGCTGCAGACCCGGTAGCATCCCGAACTTACTGATCTGCTGCTGTACTGTGCTACTCTCAGCACTTCTTTTTCAGTACTTCTCATGAAACTTTATCCTAAGCCCTCTCCGAACCTCCATATCTCTCCTGGCCTTGAGCACGAAGGCCGAGTACTCTCAGGCAGTCGCCTTTAGTACCCTTTGAACCACAAGTCCGGACATGCGCTGTACTAAACAGTACCCGTAAACCTCCACGTTCTCTGGGTGTGAGGAACTCAAACGCGGAGTTGTCAGGATCCCTCGGGAATGGAACAGTCCGCTGGCACTAATCCAGAGCCCGCTTTGACTGTCACGGCATCCTCTGCATGGTACGTGCAGTCGGTTTCTCCATCTCTCGTCTCACTGAAAACTCGATAAAACTATATATATAGGCCTGGGAAGGGATTTATATAATAGGCCCGAAGGCAACTTGTGGTGGATCTTGTTTTCGAAATCATCCTCGAGGGATCTCATCCTCGAGGGGTTATTAATCCGGAAAATATTCGGTTAAATGACCCGAGTTAAGTGGGATCCAATAAAACGCCACTTAACCCGTCCTGCAAATAATAACATAAACATACAATAGAAAAGCGTAAAACAAGACGAGTCCTAAACGGACCTGGTAGAAGCTCCAAGCGTGTCATCGCGCCTAGGCGGCGAGCTCCTATTCCGTACCTACACATCAAAACTAAATACTAACGCCCGCCAACTAAATGATGCATCAAACTCAACACAATTAACACAGAATCATCATCAAAATAACCATCAAATAATTATAAGAGTAAATAATCCTAACTCAACTACTCATACCATATTTTATTCTGTTCTTCTAAGTTGCATCATACTAGATTAACATGTTCATACACAATTCATCTCATTAGATCACTTCATTAACTAATAATCTCATCATGCACATCTTTACTTTATTCATGGTCAAGAAATTAATCATGATAATTAATTAACCCTAGCATGCTATGCTAACAATTATCATCAATTTTAAACAAATCAATCGGAGGTAATTATACCTCACGTCGTCGGCGATCGGCGACGGCTAGGGTTCCGTCGCGCGTCTCGGAGCTCAAATTCGGCGCTCATCGGCGTCCGAAGATCGATCGGGCTCCACTGGGTGAGCCCCGCGGAAGATCCGGTGAATTCCAGCGAATTCCAGAAATTCCGATTTTCTGGCGGTTTTCCGGCAGCTACTGGCGGTTTTCCGGCGACTTCCGGTGGTTTTCCGGCGACAATCGCCGGCGGCGTCTACTAGCTGGATAGGGGTCATGTAGGGTACCATTGGAATCGGCTCGGCGAGCCCGACTCATCTACAAGGTCGATGCGGCCAACGGAGGTGGTGGCTCGCCGGAAAATGCATAAAACAGAGGCCGGCCGTGGTGGTGTGGAGATCCGGCCGGGATGGGCGGCACTGGCCTCCGTTCCGGTCGGGGAGGGTCACTGGGTGGTCGCTGGTGCTGAGGCGACCACCTGATCGTGGCGGCGACGGTCGCCGGCGGCGAAATCGACGACGCGACCAAAACTTAGCCGCGGCGCTACGCACGCCGATTCCGGCGTCACGGCGGCCCGATTGGGGCCGAACCTGGTTGGGGCGGCAGGGCGACGTCGTCGCCGAGCTGGGCGGCGTCGGTCGACGGCCGGGCGGCGCCGACAGCGGCGACGGTGGCGCGCGAACAGGGGCGGCGCGGCAAGAGGGTTTGGGCGTGGGGAGAAAAGGTCGGGGCGAAGAAGAGAGGTTGGGTGGCAAACTTGTAATTAAGACTTGACTCGTCTCCGACTCGAGTCAAGTATAATAACTAAGTCATATTAAATCCTAAAAAAATTCATAAAAATCGGGAAAAATCTCGTAAAATCAAACAAGTACCAAACATCGTAATGATATGCTCTAGAACTATCAACCCACCCGAAATGCCCGTAACGCGTCCAAACGCGATAAACGGCCTAAAACTAATTCTACGATCCATTATATATAAAAATAATAATAAAAAAAGACTGGCATACTCTCATATATCTGATAACTCATTCTGTTCTGCTGTGTTCATGACGTTATCATTATATACTTGGGTACGCATGACCCTCATAGCTCATACACGCGACTGGCATCGGCTCGGTACACGTGTCCTGAAACTGACTCACCTCAAAATATATAACGGTCGACCCGACCGGTTCTGAATATAAAACCCTAACTCGAATCGTGGGTTTTACACTATTGGTGGTGCATGTGAGAGAAGAAAAAGAAATTGTTCGTTGTGAAGAAAAGACATGACTTTGAGTTCTTCGACAAGACCAACTATAGTTAATTTTTTATCCTTCTCTACCTTTTGTCTATGATTTGTGATTGGGAGTAATTTTACTCATCTCATATTTTTTGTTGTGGTTTTATTTCTGTTTGGAAAGTTTCCACTAATGTGTGGGTGTCATATATCTTTATCCTTTATTGGTTGGCCTTGTCACATACTCAATATTGTGTTTGGTTATTTTATGTATTGAAAACCCTAACAATTGACACCGCCTGTGGGAAAAAGCAAGGTCATAATTCTTTCCCCAAGAGGGTGGGGAGATGTACTAGAAGTTTCATCAGGGGAAATTAAAGATATTTTATATGATTCGGGAGGAAAGAAGTGTTAAAATATTTCCCTCTTTATGTGTTGGCGGTCGGCAAGCGATTGACATTGGTGCTTCAAGTTCGACTGATGTTCGACAAGTGGTGTAGAGTTGAAGATTTTTCAAGGAGTTTCCATATGGGGCGAGAAAGAGAGACTGGAAGGGTTGTATCTCTTTCCCATGTGAAGGATGCTGAAACCAACCCTAGTGTGTTTCGTATGATTCGGGAAAAGAGGGATTGTTGGGAATCCCTCATTATATGATGAATGTGAGAAGACATGTAACCACATGGTGAATTGTAAAGACATGAAGTTATTCTGAGAGGTACAAGGAATTCAAAAAGAATCATATTTAGTGTTCGGTTCTTTGTATCTACGAGGTTGAGTGTATCCTGAGCATGGGTCTTTTGATATATATATGTAGTTGTATTGTGAGTGAAATAGAGTTGAAGTGAATATAATTTGAAAAGTGATATTGGGTTTCACTGTGAGGTTTTACAGTGAGGCTTTCCCTCTCTCTCTTAGAGGAGGGAGAACCTCTCCTCACGGTGTACTTACTTTGTCCGATGTGTGTATCAGCATTGTCCGATGTGTATTCCTAACTGGAGTGTGTTCTAGCTAGAGGTTGAGAGTGTTCTTAATTGGAGTGTGTTCCAATTAAATATTAGAGGTTGAGAGTGTTCCTAATTGGAATGTGTTCCAGTTAGAGATTATGGGTGTTCCTAATTATAGTGTGTTTCAGTTAGAGGTTGCAGTTGTAGATCTGGACATGGTCACTATTGGTGGTGCATGTGAGAGAAGAAAGAGAAAGTATTTGTTGTGAGGAAAAGACATGACTTTGGATTCTTCGACAAGATCAACTGTAGTTAATTTTTTATCCTTGTCTACCTTTTGTCTATGGTTTGCAATTGGGAGTTATTTTACTCATCTCATATTTTTGGTTGTGGTTTTATTTCTATTTGGAAAGGTTCCACTAATGTGTGGGTCTTATCTATCTTTATCCTTTATTGGTTGGGCTTGTCACACACTCAACATTGTCTTTGGTTGTTTTATATATTAAAAACCCTAATAGTAATGCACATAGAAAAGAATGTGTTTGACAATATATTGAATACCCTACTTGGTTCAGAAGGAGGGAAAGATAATTATATATCTCGGATGGATCATCAAAGATTAGGCATTAGACGTCAACTCCACCCTAAAAAAGTTTCATCTTCTAGTCGACTCATGTTGCCTCTTGCATGTTTGACTCTTTCATGTTCGAAAAAATAAGTTTCTTGAATATAATAAAAGGCATCCAAGTTTCATATAAGTTTTCATCTAATGCCAATAAGCGAGTAAATTTTAAGGGAGAAAAAATGAATGATCTCAAAAGCCATAATTGTCATGTTATCCTACAACAATAGTCTCATATAAGTTTTCATCTAACTTCAGTAGGTGAGTAAATTTGAAGGGAGAAAAATAAATGATCACAAAAGCCACGATTGTCATGTTATCCTACAACAATTCTTACCAATAGTAGTTTGAAGCACGTTCCAAAAATTTGTAAGCACAATGCTAATTGAGTTTGGTAGATTTTTTAACGCATTATCCTCAAAAGCTCTTCAAGTTGACGTCCTTTTTCATTTGGAGAGGCAAATCGCTATGACTTTGTCATCTGGAGATGATATTCCCTCCTTCATTCTTTGATATCATGGTTCATCTTCCAATCCATCTTACAAACCAAGCACGATTATGTGGATCGATCCACTATAGATGGATGTATCCAAACAAAGGGCACCCAATTCATCAAACTCCTATGTATTCTATTTTGTTTCATAATTGTACATTTATATGTCTTAGGATGTAGGTACCTTGGAAGGTTGAAGAAGTATGTGAGAAATAGGAGTCAAGTTGTGTCTTTGATAGAAAGGAGCAACATATTTGACGAATGTGTTGATTTTCGTGCCAAACACCTCCAAAACTTCATGCCCGGTTGTAATAATCAATCATAACCTTCACGAAGAAAGACCAATGGGAAGTATGCAAGGTGAGCCTTATAATTGACGAAAGTGGAAAAAGTTTAGGCTGATCGATGTATACTATACAATTGTCACAATGGTGAGTTGGAAAACTATATTGAATGAATATTGAACAATTGATGTTTAAAAATCTTAGTTGATATAATTTTTTATTAGTGTCAATCAATAAAAATATTTTTGTAGGTTGCACAAGCAAAAGTTGATTGAAAGAGATAGGTCATCAAGAGGAAAAAGGAGCCTGTAAATTGCAACAAGCCCATCATGATGAATTTTATAATTGGCTTAGCAAAAAAGTAGGCTAAAAGAAAAGTTCATTCATTATGAGTCTAATATTTTATAAATATTAATCAACAATATTATTATTTTTGAATCTCAAGTGGGTGACCAAGTAGAATGTGAACAAATGATACTCAATTTTGTCCAAAGAATTTCAGATATTAGCTGGCTTAATGCTTGACAATATAGGGGTTATTTCATAAATGGGTACATGTTCAGCATAGAATCAGAAGACATGGGCAACATTACCCAAATTAGTGGAGTGATGCAATCGAAAATCACAACTTGTTATTCAAGCTTGCATGATCAAAATCCTAAGCAGGCCTAAGTAATTTACTACAGATTTGTGGCAAGGATATTACGAGTATCTTATGGTCATGCGAATACCAAGTTTATATTGTTTAAATGCAAATGGGCTTCAAATGCTGTAGTTAAAAATGATAGTTTTGGAATGGCAATAGTGCCATTTAATCATGTCATTAGTTCCAGTAGGAATGGTGATGAGCCATTTATATTTGCTCGTAGATGCTGGCCAAGTATTCTATGTTCAAGATCATCTTAATACTGATTGCACATTGCAATAGAGACAAAACTAAGGGATGTATTTGCAAATCAAGAAGATAATTTGGATGGTATGGATTTTGCTGAAGAGTGTAGACCTGTAAATGAGGTCCAAAATGTACTTATGAAAGACCTCATCGATGATGCAAGCTTACTTCAAGCTGATGAAAGTGGCGATGAAGAAGACTATTTCTTTATTGGTTGAGTATTAATCTAGAATAAAATGTTCTATTCTTAGTAGCTATGGTTCGACGCAAGAAGGATTAGCACATTCCCGTGGAGGTTTATCTGCTTCACCAAGAGGTTTGGTTCCCATTATATAAGTTTTTTTATTTGATTTCTTTGTTTTAGTCTTCTTACTGTTAATGTTAATTTTTTGGGTGGGTAATAGTCTAGAATAAAATGTTCTTTTCTTAGTAACTATGGTTTGCACGCTTGGAGGATTAGCATGTTCCCATGGAGGTTTTTCTTCTTCCAATAGAGGTTTGGCTCCCATTTTTATTTGATTTATTTTTTTGTCTTCTTACTATTAAGGTCAATTTTATGAATATATTAATCAAAATGTGCTCTTTCTAGTAACTATGGTTTGCACGCATGGAGGATTAGTTCATTGCCATGGAGGTTTATTTTCTTCACCTAGAGGTTTATCTTCTTCACCTAGAATGCTTGCAAGGACAAGATCTTGGCGATCAAGATCACATGGAGCTAATTCGATGATATATATCAGAAATTCTAAAAATATGCCCTTGAAAGTATAGGGAATCAGGAAGTTGTAGTTCTCAAGTGAGGACACTAACTTACGAACCAAGCATACAAACCGTTTTTAGTGAGGCTTCAGGTAATGTATAGTTTCCATTCAAGTAATCTTCTGTATATTCATAACATACCAAATGCACTTCTCATTGTAATTTATTTTTGTTTTAATGGCAAATATAGTCTCCAACTATTCTACTTCTGGTATGGCTTTTAGTAGCCACTCATCTGATGAACCCTCAACTACTTTTACCGAGAAAAGAACACGTGGTCCAACTTGAATGAGTAGCATGGTCTACAGTCTTCCCAACGATCAGAAGCTTCAAATAATTTTGAATGAACTTGGGCAACCATTTGGTGGTGAAGTTGTAAGGCTAAGTAAAACAATAGGAATTGAGGCAAGAACAATTTCTTTGATTATTTTAGTTAGAATGAAGTATATAAAATTGAGAAATCACAATTGTTGAACACAATTATGGTAAGTAACTTGTGAGCTTACCTTCTTTGAATTCATTGTTGACTTTTTGTTGCAATAATATCTTGTGGTGTTTTCATAGGACAGGTTTGACGTTCCAGCTAGAAAATGCTAAGCATGGATAAACCATACAGCCAATCAAGCATGGAGAACATACAAACAGAAAATACATGATAAATTTGTGAATGGACGCACATTAGAAGAGGCACAAAGTAATATACCTCCTGGTCATTCGAATTAGTTATGGAATGAAACATGTAAGCGCTGCCTTTCTTGGGAGTATGCGGTAAGAGTTATACATATTTTAAATAAATGTGATTGTTTTAGGTTTGTGTTTCCAAATAAATATGTGAATTTTTATAGGAGAAATGTAAAAAGGTAAAAATATGAAGAGAAGCAGATAACCTACCTCATTCCTTAGGTGCATGATCTATTGACATGGTTCAAGCCAATACGGTATTTCTTTTTTCAAATGTGGAGTATCTTCGAAAGTCATGGTTGTAATTTCAATTAATGATATGTGAATGTATATTTCTGAATGATCGTTTTTTTCTACTTCACAGAAAAAGGTGGGGTTTGATCTATTTGCTCATATTCATCAGAAAAAAAAATAAAACTTTTACAAATAAACATATTGAATCTTTTATGGTATGTAATGCACATATATGTGTTCAATTTGATATTTAATTATGTTTCTCAAATTGTTTGTTGTATAACTTTGGCTTAAAATTTGATATATTTATTTATGTTTTTCAAATAGTCTTTTATAGAATACTATCGATACTGTAGCAAAAACCCAAGTATCAGAGTACTCTACACAACTAGAGTTGGATGATGAAAAAATAAAGTATATACCTAGCTGAGGAAGGAATATGAGAATCATGGAAGAGTGAAAGGGAAAAGAAAAGGGGTAACAAAAACAACTATGGAGATGGTTATCTTCATGCAATTGATGTGACAACTATAGAAGCTACGATAAAAAAAAACTATTTAGGGAAATGCCTGAAAAAGAGAGGGAAAGAGACTTGAGGGAAATGAAAATGTCTGAAACAATAGCAAGCGTGGAGAATATATTGAGCAAGTTTATTGGGAATGACACAAGGTTCACAAGAAGCTACCCCTTATTACCTTGAATTCGTTCAAGGTATATTGCTTAGTCTTTGGTTTTATGTTAAGGTTTTTTTGTGTGGCTGTTTGTTTTCTTATTGTTTGGTGCAGGGGAAGATCATTTTCTGTGATTGTAGAATTTAAATATTGATGTAATGTTGGGAGTCTTGACTTATTTTCCATGAAAAGTTTTTCATCTTCATTTTTCTTCAATATTTTATTGGGGTTCTTGACGGGTTTGCATGTCTTCCTAGAGTAGTGGTACTTGCATGTCAACTTTCATGGGTTGTTTGTTGCAGGTCCTTGTTTCATAAATAATACTTCTATGTCTTATTTAATTGTACTCTTGTACGTGTAGTAAACACCATATTCTATGTTTCATTAGGACCTCTACATTTGGAATATCCTTGATATCCTCGTGTGTATCAAGGTTTTACTTTCCCTCAATGTTGGTTACTGAAATAATTAGCTTTCCTGTCATACATATGTGTTGCTTCTATTGTTCATGTATTCTATAGTACAGGATTATTCTCTTTTAGTTGTTCATAGACATGGTTTATATGGGGCAATGGGGAATGATAAGTGGTTGAGAAAATATAGGCCTAACCTACATGTCATGACAAATATTCTCTTCAAATTTTCAGCAAACGTATAGGTTAAAGCTATTGTGCAGATTTGGGTTCCAAGGTCATACATCTAGTTGTGCACGCTCATAAAAATTATTTCATCACTATTGCAACCTTGGTAAGTGACTCATAATTTAGGTTGGTTTTTAAATTTCAGGGTATACAAGATTGGACAGATCAAGTAACTAAGATGAATCAATGGATAATGGAAAAATGTTTTAGTTGTGATGAAACATTTTATTTCATTTGTCTCTATATGTGTCTTGGTCAAGCTAGTTACAGGTAAATTTGATAGGTACTTGCATGCTCTATGGGATGTGCACTATAGTTTTCATGCGGAGCAGAGATTGGGTTCTCCTGTGCATCTTTCTAGAGGCTATCATTTTCATGTTGATGGAAGTTTTCAGCCAGCGACAGGCCAAGCAGGCTGGGCATACATTGTATATAATTCTGCCAGTTATGTTTTCATGCACTTGGTCATCAGACAGGAAGCTGAATTTGAAGCCATTGCACATGCTGTGTTTTGCCATCCACTTGATTTACTGTAAATGACAGTCAAGAAATAGATATCTCTATTTTGGGTTAGAGATCTATGTATAAAACATAAGTTCACTGTCATGTGGGTCTCGAGAAAGATAATTTCAACAACAGCCTTTCTCTGTCTTCAGTAACAGGCTGGTCCGTCGTTCTCTGTAATTTCTGAAGTTTTGTAATGCTTGTATAATAGAGTGGAAATGTTCATTGTCTATTTTTATTATATCAAATATATTATAAGAGAGTGGAAATATATGATTACTAAGATTAAAATAATGGTTATAATCTACCGTTGTAAGAGTAGAACAATAGTGGTTTTTTATTTTGCTAATTTTTATGGTCTACGGTTGAAACTGCAGAGTTCTAGTGGGTTCAACTGTGGTGTTTGTGGAGAATGACATTTTGTCTACGACTTCTAGCCGTAGGGTAATGCTTAATTGTTTTAGTCTACGGTTGAAAACTGTAATGTTTAACTTTTTTACCAAATGGTATAATAGTCTGAATAGTCATGCTAATGTAAATAAGCTTAAGACTTTGCTTAATTCAAACTCTATATTTCAAAAATACCGTGGATACTTTTGGCCGCGACAGTATACAATACGTGTCAAATGACCACGTCTCAATCATAAGTTATAGAATAGGCTATGGCTTTTTCATAATTGTTTATGGGTTTTGAAACATAATTAATATGGGTCTTTTTATCTAGTGAGCAGATTATGGGTGACAGGATGGTAAGAGATTCAATCGTGGGTTTTAATTTTTACAACTTAGTTGAGATTTGTACTGAATCTAAAATTCATTTGTTAGACATTATTGATATGAATTATGAATTTTTATTAGTTTTGTTTATGTTCTCAAATGAATGGCTAGTTTGTAATATATTTCGTTGTTTCTATGTGATGGTTTTATTTTGTGTACATTTATGCATGCACGCTAGATGGATTTTAGGTATTGTCTTCTAGGTTTTATGCATGTTAGAAAGGAAGGTCGTTACATTTTATCAATATTTGCACCTTGTTTTAGATCTTATTTTGCATGATTCTAAGATTGTATGTCAAATAACTCATGCTATCATACCATGGTAAATAATAGTCATTAATAGTTTGAACATAACCCCTAATATGTTGTGTTGTGCCATGTTTTGTGATTGTGCTCTCCGTTGAACTTGTTAAAAGACACCACAAAATGTATTCAAATAACATAAGCACGTGCAAAGTGTAAACATGAAGCTTAATAATTTGAGCTAATTTGTGTGTCATTGTGGTAGTTAATTAGTTTGCTCATTTTGAGCAGATTGGAATATAGGGTAAAATCCTAGGTCCTTAGCTCGTATTCTAAAATACTAAACCCTAGTCATTTGGTGGAGAAAATCCCTCAAATTTCATCCAAATCTTAGGATATATCCCTACTTGATCACATAAAATTTGGAAGCTTTTGGATTAGTACATTCAATGTTAGAAATTTCCCAAGCCATAGTGCTCCAACTAATTCAAGAAATGTTCATGCCATTGCCTCCCATTCCTAGATTTCTTCACTAGAATACTTGAAGCCTTGTTCTAAACGTTTAGAGGATTGTAAATCACGACATTGGATAGCTTCTCAAATTTACCGAGACCCATTTAGAGTCTCAAAGCCCTTAAACCGGCCCTAGTAAATTAGGTGTGTGGCCCATGGACATTGTTCCAAATACCTTAGGCTTGCCTTAGTAGTCCTTATTCATCATGTTGGCCCAAGGGCCAGCCCATGGTGCCTTGGGTGTCAAGGCCCACTGGTCCAATTCTCAACACATGTGGACCTAAGAGAAAATCGTCCAATTAATCCTGTTTGATCAAGTTAGTGTTAGATTCTAAGTGAATTTACTTGCTAAGTATACTTACGATCCATAAACCCTAATTAGGTTATTAGATGAGGTTTAACAAGTAACTAAGTATGATAATTAAGTTAATCGTATAACACCTCGATTCTGTTTGCAGTGTAAACCAAATCAATTTTATAAAGTTTGGGATACTAATTCATAAAGTATTTAAATGTAAAATCGTCACCACAAGGACTTAACAACTCAAGGCATCAAAAGATGGAAATCCGAGGGAAACTAATGTGCAGACAACATAACAAAAATACATGCAAGATAACTAGGGCATGGCTCATGCATTCCTAGATGCGTCAAATTTACAAGGGGGATTAAATTTTAGGAGAAAATTTGGCAGAGTCCCCTCTAACTCGGACATTGGAAAAACTTTCACAACCTAATATATATTCAAACATCACAGAAAATTTCAAAGAGCATTTCATAATTTCATTCTTTCATTTCATAATTATTTCCAAGGCGTTACTCCACATTCACAATTCATTCACATTTCATTTTACACACAGATTCTTTTTTCATGTTATTGACTTGCTTGGTCTTCACATTGGCCCCTCTCATACAATTACAAGACTTGGAAACTCCTCCAACCCATGTTTCTTCTTTGCTCCTGGTACCTTGCACATTTGGAGATAGATATCTATCAGTTCTAGGACTTTGGGGCTTGGAGAATTATGTACAAAAGGTTGTTAGACTAGTGTGCCCCCGAGTGTTCCATAGAAAACAAGTGAAATACATTTAAGTAAAACAAAACTTTCCCAAAATCAACATATCATATCATGGGGCCTGCAGCCAACAAGTTCACATCATGACTAACAAAGGCCAATCGACGACAACATAGTCCCATCCAAAATATATCATAAATAAAAAAAGAACAAAAAACAACATTCAAAACACAACAGCTGGCCCAACATCTCTAGAGTCCTCGTGATCTGCACAACTACTTCGGCCAACGCCAAGGTTGCTCAGTTACATACATGCGAAAATGCGTTAGTCACGGGTATCACTAAGTCACAAATAACTAATAATACAAATTACCAAACTAACAAATTGATAAAATAATTATCCACCAAAAAATTGAACTAAAGCAGAAACTTCTTTACATGAACTAATCATAAAGATGACATAAAGTTGGCGGATAAGGGTTAAATTAAATCATTGATAACTATGCAACATGGACTGAAAAATAGTTCATGGTGGCATGCTCGGGGTGGCTTGGCAATGGCGTGGCAGTGGTTGGAGGCGTCGATCGGCAACGGTGGCGAACCCAGAGACGGCGGCCAGGGTTTTGAGGGTGAAGGAGAGAAGTGTTGGAGGGCGGCGGGGAATAGGTGAGAAGATGGTATCGGGTGTTCATGGCAAACTCGTAAATAAAACTTGATATGACGTTCACTCAAGTGAAAATAATAACTACCTCGTAAAAATTCCAAAAAAATAGGGGAAAAGCCCATAAAATATATTACCCACCATAATACCACAATGACATATTTTATAACTAATAGCACACCAAACTGCCCTATAGAGTGTCTTAATGCATTATTCAGCTTAAAAATATTTCTACGATAAAAAACATAAACAAAATATACTGCATACTTTCATATATTTTGATAACTCATTTCTCACCATCTTTCTAATGTTATCATCATATATTCAGGTATACCTGACCTTGATCATAACACACAGTTGGCCTCGACTCAGCATGCGGTTCATGAAACTAACTCGACTCAAACTGACGATTGAACCGACTTGTAAAGACGGTGAAAAAAATAATAATATATTCGATCGCCGTCAGGGAAAGACCGAACGTATTAAATTCTCTACCCGGTTAATCCTACCTGGTTAATTATTTACCCAGTTAAACGAAATGCTGGTGTCGGGGTGTTTTCACATACCCTATCCATCATTTTATTTTCTTTTTATGAGGGACGTCCTCCTCACCCTAGCCTTCGTTCGCATTTTCTTCTCCACTTCCTTACCGGTGCCGACTTCTTCCTCTTTGCTTGGGTATCCTTCCTATCTTCCTCTTCTTAATTTTCTTTCATGTATATTCTTTTTAATTGATAATAATCTTGATAAACATGAGAATTAAAGTCTGAATCAACAATAAACATCTAAAACTAAATTGGAAACTGAAATTTGTCATGGCCGACGAGTTTGAATTTTGGTAAGGTGGACAATCGTAGGCAAGGGATTTCAAGGCAGCCCTGACACTCCCGATGGCCTCTCTGGTTGCTTGGTCGTGTGGGTGGCTCGCCTGGACCCTTGCTGCCGATGGGTGGTGGAGTTACAGCGGTTTGTGGGTGGAATTTCAAGGATAAAAGCTGAATCAAGACACCTATACCAGTTCGCCGGCCACGGCTCACGCCGTGCATGCTCACAGCGCTTGGCCTTGACGTTGGGTTGTTGTGCAGGGAGAAGCAAAGAGTTCCCGGTGGTGCTGCTGGCCAGACAGAGATCACCTTGCAGTCCCGGCGTGCTGCTGGCCAGGAGTCCCACAATGTTGTGACAAATGGCGGGTCGTTACATAAATAAAGTTTCAAATTTTATGAAGACAAATAATTTTAAAAAATAGTATTAATAATATTTTAAAATTAGAATAATACAAATTTGTTAACTAAATTGCTACGAATAAGGATAGCGATTAAAATTTTAAAACCATAAACTAAATTATCAAGATTGTGGTTAAGTAATTATCGTCTCAAAGGAAAATATACTAATAATATTAATTAAATATTTGTTTATAAGTTAATAATTATTTTATTATTTGTTAAGTGTTAATTATGATTTAGATAATTAATTTAAAATGTAAAGTAGGGTTTAAATGATTATATCACGTGAATAATTTAATATTTAATATTGTTGAATTTTAATAGTGATATATATGTTAGTCATTTAGTTGTATACATTTCTATTCGAATAAAATTATACTTATGTATAATTTTATTTTCTCGTTCAAATTAGGATCGTTGTTCACAGTTGCAAGTTCACTTACGAACTATCCAGGTCTGTATAATTATTTGAAATGTTGTAATTTCCCTTCTTGGCAGCCTTAGTCAGCCTGAGCCTAGATTCAACCACCATGTGCTAGAATGCAATCGGTGCCAAGGAATTAATTCAATCCGACACAGGGCCACACCTTTAAAATTATTATGTGGGAGTCTTGGTCGACTTGATTATCTGACCACCATGCGTTGGAACGCAACCAGGGTTGACTCAATTAGGCAGGGCAGCACCCCCTAAAAGATTGAATACCTACCTTCGGGCTGAAAGGGGTGACAGGGCGTAGTGGCGCAAGTAGGCTCATTATGCACTTGTTATAACGAGAAGGTGAGTCAATGGCAAATATCGGTAACTACGGGCTGTGGGACATATAGCGTGTGTGCGCATGCATGGGATGGTAGCTGGATGGGGAGGCCACCCCTCGAAACATATAACGAGCTTGAAATAGGCTCATAACAACTAAAAGTCTCTTGAAACGATAATAGCGATTATATTGACTTGTTTTATTTAATTATGCGGTTTAGTGGTTTTATCACTAACGCAGAATTGCCTCCGCAGGTGAGCAGCCTTGGACTGAAGAATAGAAGTGTGGTTATTGCTTCTTTTACCAACCTAGATATGGTGAATTGATAATGATTATTCTATTGCCCGAAGATAAAATTAATCATGATTGTTCTGTTGCCCGTTATGATATTTCGGGGATGAAACATTTCTAAGTTGGGGAGATTTTAAAGACTGTGAAAATAATAATTGGACGCGAAGGCAGTCTAGAAAGGACCGAACACTGTCCTGGAAGGACCGAACGTGTTATATTGTTTACCCGGGTAATTCTACTCGGTTAATTATTTACCTATTTTATTATTTGCCCGGTTACCTGGTTAAGTGAAATACGGGTGTTTTCACATACCCTAGCCCTGATTTCATTTTATTTTATGAAGGACGTCCTACACCCTAGCCTTCATTTGCATTTTCTTCTCCTCCTCCTTAATGCCGTGGCTTCTGCCTTGCTTGGGTCACTTTCCTATCTCCCAAATCTTAGTTTTCATGCATTTCTTAGTCACCATGCTAATTTCTGC
>JAURVB010004186.1:0-36458 GCA_033002965.1 Piper betle
CCTTGATACCAACGTTCGATCCCACCGCGTCGGATATATATATATGTATGTATATATATATATGTGTACATATATATTTTTTCCGGGTCTTTACACCGGCGGTGCTGCAGGCCGGACGGAGTGCACCTTGCAGTCCCGGCGGTGCTGCTGGCCAGGAGTCTCTCACTTGGTGCAGAACGGAATTTGACATGGATAGTTGCTGTAAAGCCACAAGCTTTATGCTTCCAATTGGATTGGTAGGGAAGGGAGTGAAGGACGTGGTCTGGTTTTGGGTTGAAGAGGAAGATATCAGGCCTGGTTTGGTGCAGGACATCACCTTAGTTAGCTGCTGTAAAACATGGACGTTAGGCTTCATCTGTGCCTATTTTTATGTTGTTGTTGATTTCTTGTTTTGGGATGTTTATATGGTTGTTCAATTGGGTTGCTGGGGAATTGAAGAAGGACGTGACCAGTGGTGGTGCCAAGATCTTGTAAGGTGCAAAGAAGAAGAAGGAGAAGAAGATGATGGCCTTGGGGAAGAATAAGAAGAAGATGGACTCGAGTTAAAAATAAAAATATCTAGTAATAAATCATTAAAAGTAATTATTCTAATGGGTTATGTGTAACACCCCAAATCCGGTCCACGCTCGTGAATCGAACCGGCATGTTACAGGCCCCAGTTAGGTCGGTTAACCCGAACCCAACTCATTCGGATCTAATCTTGGCGTCTTAAGATGAAGATACAACTTGTCATGCATGGATAAATGGTCAAAATCATAACATGATACTACATGGATGATGGGCAAGGTAATTCATACAACAATACAATTACGATCAAAATTAATAAAAATTTAAAATACGATGGACAGAAGTCTCCCCTAAAAGTGCAATTAGGGTCCACCCTGTCAAAAATAATATATACAAGTATATATGCATATATCAACAATTTCATTCACACACAATCTAATATACTATAAACTCATTC
The DNA here is from genome assembly GCA_033002965.1 of Piper betle. Classification (NCBI taxonomy): domain Eukaryota; kingdom Viridiplantae; phylum Streptophyta; class Magnoliopsida; order Piperales; family Piperaceae; genus Piper; species Piper betle. The sequence continues at coordinate 965 of JAURVB010004186.1, forward strand.
TAGAACTGGGGTCTCAACCCATAATGCTTCCACAGCGCACTCTATTCATGTTTCACATTCTATCATGTGTTAACATTTAATCATGTCACATCATCTTGTCTCAAACATTTAATCACACCATTCACTACGTATTAATATTATAAACACAATATAATCACTCAATCGACTGACATGTGTGCAAGCGACAACAGTGCTCTTAGGCAGTCGCCTTCAGTATCCTTTGAACCACAAGTCCGGACATGCGCTATACTAAATAGTACCCGTAAACCTCCATATTCTCCGGGGGTGAGGAACTCAAACGCGGAGTTGTTAGGATCCCTTGGGTATGGAATAGTCCACTGGCACTAATCCAGAGCCCGCTTTGACTATCACGGCATCCACTCATGGTATGTGCAGTCGGTTTCTCCACCTCTGTCTCACTGAAAACGCGAAAACTACAAATATATATAGGGCTGGGAAGGGATTTATATAATAGGCCCGAAGGCGACTTGCGGTGGATCTTGTTTTCGAAATCATCCTCAAGGGATCTTATCCTCGAGGGGTTATTAATCCGGAATATTGTTCAGTTAAATGGCCCGAGTTAAGTGGGATCCGATAAAATGCCACTTAACCTATCATGCATATAATGAAATAAACATACAATAAAAGAGCGTGAAACAGAGACGAGTCTTAAATGGACCTGGTAGAAGCTCCAAGTGCGTCATTGCACCTAGGCGGCGAGCTCCTACTCCGTACCTACACATCAAACTACATGCTAACGCCCGCTAACTAAATGATGCATCAAAATCATCATGAACATCAACACACAACATAATAATCATCCATCACAATCAACAATCAATAATCATAAATATGAATAATCCTAACTCATCCTATTCATGCCAATATTATTGTGTTTTTCTAAATTACATCGTGAGCCCTTATTGTGCTCCGATTCAATCTACCTCATTAGATCACATATATTCACCCATTACCAATCAAATCATGCATATCATTACTTCTTTCATGCTCGGACTTTTATCATGTAAATCAATCAATCCTATCATGCTGTGCTAACAATCATTAATTTTAAATAATCAAATCAAAGGTAATTATACCTCTCATCGTCGATAATCGGCGACGTGCTAGGGTTTTGTCACGCGTCTCGGAACTCGAATTTGACGCTCATCGGCGTTCGAAGCTCGATCGGGTTCGACTGGATGAGCTCCGCGAAAGATTCGGTGAATTCCAGCAAAATCGGTTTTCCGGCGGGTTTTGGCAGTTTTCCAGCAGCTTCCGATAGTTATCTGGCGACAACCGCCGGTGGCATCTACTGGCTGGAAAGCAATGGTATTGGGTACCATTGGAACCCGCTCAGCGAGCCCGACGCGTCTATTGCGTCGACATCGTCGGCGGAGGTGGCGCCTCGCCGAAAAATGGCTAAAACAGAGGGTTGGTGGTGGGTGACTAAATCCGGCCGGCCTGGGCGGCGACAGCCTCCTCTCCGGTCAGGAAAGGTCGCTGGGCGGTTGAGGGTGCCGAGGCGACCACTCGATCGTGGCGGCAGAATCGATGATGCGACCGCGGCGCTAGGCGTGGCGATTCCGGCAACGTGGAGGTTGGGCGATGGCCGGGACTAGTCGGGGCGGCACGGCGACGCTACGGTGAGGCCTAGCGGCACCGATTGGTGGCAAGGTGGCGTCGGCCGCAGTGGCAGCATCATGCACAGTGGGCGGCGTGCGGCAAGGGTTTGGGGAAGAAGAAAGGAAAGGTCGGGGGAGAGGAAGAAAAGGGCTGGTGGCAAACTTGTAAATATTACTTAACTCGTCTCCGGCTCGAGTAAAGAATTAATAACTAAGTCGTATTAAATCCTAAGAAAAATCGGGAAAAATCCCATAAAATCAAACAAACACCAAAACATCATAATGACATGTTCTATAACTAATAACCCACCCAAACTGCCCGTAACGCATCCAAACACAGTAAACGACCTAAAACTAATTCTACGATCCACTATATATAAAACTAAAAAACATAAGTGGCATACTCTCATATATTCTGATAACTCATTCTGTTATGCTGTGTTCATGACGATTATCATCATATACTTGGGTACGCATGACCCTTATTGCTCATACACGCGACTGGTGTCGGCTAAGTATACGTGTTCTGGAACTGACTTGACTCGAAATATAATGGTCAAACCGACCGGTTCTGAATATAAAACCCTTACTGGAATCGTGGTTTTTATAATCTTCCCTCCTTATAAAAATTTCATCCTCAAAATTTTAACTCAAGGAGGTTCTACTGAAACTAGTTCCTTGAAGCTGGAATACACATCAGTCGTATCCTCTACTGGTTCAACAATCTTATACATCGTCACTGACTGTAGTGGTGCCGACGTGGCGAGTCATGCTAGTGATCTTGACCGATCCTCTACAACTTCAATAGTCTTATACATCCTCACTGACTGTAGTGGTGCCAATGTGGCGAGTCCTGCTTGTGATCTTGACCACCTCAAACATTCTGGATTCCATACTTCCTGTGTCTATTTTGACATTATCATCATCCTTATCTTCTGTCCTGATCCTTACTGTGGTCTATGCCTGTTTTGAGATTACCATCATGATTCTCTTCTTTCTGATCCCTATTGCTAACTCGGTGAAAAAACCCTTTGTCACCACTAAGGGCCTATTGGGTTGGTCAAGCAGTGTAACGACCTAGCTCAAAGTACAACGTAATGGGCTAAGTCATTTCTTTAAAATGGGTACCCCGAAAGTTAAAGATGTATAGTCCATTCCCACTTATAAACAGGATCTTCTCCCAGAAGGTATTAGTGTGGGACTAAGTTGAGGGATCTCACAATCCACCCACCTTAGGAAATTTCATCCCCGAAATGCCTATTCTTGGCCCATTGCTAGCCCCAGCCCACGTCCTTTCTGGCCCGTGACCGGTAGCCTAGCCAAAGTTTATAGTCTTGGCCCATTGCTAACCCCAGCCCATGACCTTTTTTTGGCCTATGACCGGGAGCCTAGCCAACGTCCCTAGTTCATCCCACCATCTAACACGGAACCAGGTCGGCTCTGATACCATTTGTAACGACCCGGCCCATAGTGCAACGTAATGGGCTAAGTCATTTCTTTAAAATGGGTACCCCGAAAGTTAAAGATTTGTATTCCATTCCCACTTATAAACAGGATCTTCTCCCAGTAGGTATTAGATGTGGGACTAAGTTGAAGGATCTCAAAATCCACCCACCTTAGGAAATTTTGTCCTCGAAATGCCTATTTTTGGCCCGTTGCTAGCCCCAACCCACGTCCTTTCTGGCCAGTGACCGGCAGCCTAGCCAACGTTTCTAGTCTTGGCCCGGTTCTAACCCCAGCCCACGACCTTTTTGGCCCATGACTGGTAGCCTAGCCAACGTCCCTAGTCCATCCCACTATCTAACACGGAACCAGGTCGGCTCTGATACCATTTGTAACGACCCAGCCCAAAGTGCAACATAATGGGCTAAGTCATTTCTTTAAAATGGGTACCACAGAAGTTAAAGATCTATAGTCCATTCCCACTTATAAACAGGATCTTCTCCCAGTAGATATTAGTGTGGGACTAAGTTGAGGGATCTCACAAGCAGACACTCTAGAGTATTGCAAAGTTCTAATCTGAACTATGTCTGGGAGAACTACATCGAGGGTAAGACCTACCTGCTATCATCTACCCATGTCCCTCTAATCCTCATCTGTGAAAAGTCACCTACATGTACTCTGAGGAATCTCTATTCCTAAGTCCTACAACCAACCTAAAGTATGCTATGAGTCTCTTGCTAGGTCGAGTATATAAGCTAATGAGCTGTAGGGGTCGTTGTTGCCAGTCTAGATACAACTCTCTGGTGTCCCTATATAAGGAACTGGACCGTTCACTAGGTCCTAGTTGACTCGGTCCAGAGTCAGTTATCTCACTCTATTCTATAAGAGAACAAGGATAGCTGCTATGACTCTACTACATACTATAGCTTGGGAGACTATCTATACAACCACTAACTACTACTGAAAGGAGGTGAGAACACCTGTACATACATAGTGTGTCTCAAGGAGTATGATAACATACTCTGCATGGTTTGTAGAGTCTGCATCAACTTTGCAGCATGTGCTCTGTGCTCTTATCAATGTATACTCATCTCAATCCTATGCATAAACTGATGGTAGAACTCATACATACAAAGGGGTGAGTGAGAATCCTCAAGTGAAAACTCTACTCTGTCTGACATCTCTAGGTTATAGGAAGGGAGTCTGAATCTCATGAAAATCTGGTCCCACTACTGAAGAACTCTCACTAGGTAATATCTCATTCTCACATGTAGTGTCTGACGCCACGTAAATGGGGAAATCCACTAGGCTAAGAAAGACCTGCTACATAGGTATGTCCCTCTAATCGTTGGTGAGGTCAAGGTGTCATGCAAGTGGTAGGGGAGATGAAATCCCTATGTAGCATACTGGGTGGCCAAAATATTGGTAGGTTTATGGACTTGTCTCTAAGATCACAATAATTCACTATGCCACAAGTGATCAGGCTGTGGAACAGTCAATCAATGACGAATCTCAAAAACAGCTCCTAAATGGCTCTAGTTCAAACAGCTAATAGTAGACACATGTTTCTCGATACTGTACTAGTCACGCACTTCTAAATGGATGGGGTTCAAACGACCCAAAGAACCACTGTCTCCCCTCAAGTCTATGGGAACTCATAGTGAGGTTTGACACGTGTCTGTCCGCTCTTCAGTGGTATGTGACCTGCCATCCCGTATTGATTTGTAGTACTAATCTTGACTCACATGACTATTACCGTTGTGGTAGACTCTTAAGCAAGGCTATCAATGAAGATGAGCATACATCGATATCACTCTGTCTAGTTAGCATGGCCTAATCTGTCTGAAGTCTCTGTTTACATCGCTCTCATGCTGGGGTAGAATCCTCATTGGAAGATCAGTCTGCAACATCTACCTACATTGTAAACCCTAATCAGTACCATAAAGGTACCTCTATACTCAGGGCAAGGCTCAATCCTATGTCTCAAGGTGAGAACCTAATCATGTTGGCGAAACAAAAGGGAATCACTATCCTTCTGAAAAACCCTTCCTCACTAACCCTCTATCTATGCCCAATACTCTAATATAAGTCAAATTCCTATCATTTGTTGGCCCACCACTAAATGGATTCAACAGCATGTATGACTGTCTACTAACCATCTGATCTATGCTTATTGTGGCCCATGGATGTATTATCATGCAATCTCCACAATCAAATCATTATGACCGTCCCATTTGAAGGTCATACAGTCATGTTCCCTGACTTTGTCCATGCGCATCCCTATGAGACTGTCAATAGCAGTGCCTGATGGGCTTACCTTGCAATATTCATCTGACCCAAGGGTTTCAAGTCAAGACACTAATTGCAAGAGAGCTTGTGAAGTCAGATCCTATGACATCTCATCAAAATAACCTCACTTTTCCAAACTCTTCTCTATTTTGCCAATTTCCACTGTATCTATATCTTGTTCCTCAAGTTATGGCCCTACTAAGCTCTAACTAATCTACTCGGTCGGCGGATGAGCAATACACAGACAGCATGTAACGACCCACCATTTTTCACAATATTGTGGGCCTAACTGACTAGGTGTTACTCAAGAGTAAAGTAATTATATCTTGTTCCACCGTTTGTGGGGAAGCTCTCACTGCCAACTCTAGTGCCAGTGCCTCACACACCCCGGCCGTAGCCTTTTTATGGGGCAGCTATCAGTGCACTCCAGTGCCAGTGCCTCGCACACCCCGGTCGTAGCCTTTTTATGGGGCGGCTATCACTGCACTCTAGTGCGATGGAGGAATCATTGTGCCTCACACACCCCGACCGTAGCCTTTTTATGGGGTGGCTATCACAACTCCAAAATAATGTTGACGCATTACAAAATTCACGCACATAACACGACCCAGTGTCGGACTGAGTCAATTCATTGACCCCGGTTGCACTCGGTGCTTGGTAGTCGAATCTGGGCTCAGGCCGACCAAAGGCTACCAAGAAGGAAAATACGATGTTCTACCTATTATACGTACCTGACTTGTGGGTTCGTCCGACTGTAATCCACTAACCCTAATATGAATGAGAGCAAAAAATTATACATTAGTATAATTTTACTCGCGTCGAAAATGCACGTAACTAAATATTTAATATATGCCACATTAATTAATTTATTTAATTCAATAAGGTTCAACACTTCTTTATTTAATTAATTATGCTATCTCGTGATTTCTACACGATTATCTTTTATTGATCATTATTTTACTTTACGAATTTATTATAAGAATAATCGTTTTATTTATCAAATATAAATTTTATATGGTAAAGGTGAAGTCTTTATTAAATATTCCTCATAACTTTTCAATTTAAGTTAATCGCTTTTAATAAGCCGATTAATTAATTACCGTTTATCCTGATCGAAATTTATTAATTTCATGTAATAATTTATAAATTTATTATTTTGACCACCTAACTCGTATCCCTTTAAATTAATTATTTTAATGATTTTAATACGAGTTGGTATTATTATTATGATTTTTAACTCAACTCGTATCGAGTCAAAGAGAAATTACAAAACTGCCATCCTCTTCTTCTTCTTCTTCTTCTTCTTCTTCTTCTTCTTCTTTCCCGTCAGTCTACCCAAAACCAGTCTTCTTCTTCTTTCCCGTCAGCCTTTCTCTTCTCCACCCAAAACCACTCCAACCTCTTCTCCTTCGACCCAAATCCAGATCATGTCCTTCACCAATTGTTTCCCTTCCCTAGCAATCCAATTGGCAGCAACTCTCCAGGGCGACCTTGTTCTGCACCACCAAGGTGACTAACCAGCAGCCATGGCAACCTCGACCTGCTGCTATGGCGACTCCGACGTGGCCAGCAGCACCGCCCAAGGTGACCCCTTCTTCCCGCACAACAACCCAACGCCCAGAAGAAGAGAAACACTACACTGCTGCGTGTTATATGCAACTGTTTGTGACACAATCGCCATGGTGCTGTTGCTGCAATTCAGCAGGACGTGCTACCATCCTTGGCCATAAATTCTATGAAATCTAACTTATAATTACTACAACATGCATAAGGACGTTGATGCAGCAACTGATCAGCAAAAGATTAGGACTTGTCACTGTAATTAATCACAAGCAACCAAGAATTGCTGCACGGCAGCAATTTACATTCTTGGGTGGATTTCTGGTTCTAGTCCAGTTTAATTCTCCTTTTTCTTGTTGATTTCAGGTTTTAGTTTCCATGATTATCTAGTTTATTATAACTTTTATCATATGTATGCATGCAAACTAAGAAGAGAGGAAGAAACTTACCAGAACAAGGGGAAACCGGCGTCTGTCCAAAGAGACTTATGTGAATGATGCCCCCTCCTTCTCCTTATATAATGAAAGAAGGCCTAGGGTATATGAAAACACACTTCGTTGCCGTGTAAATGGGTAAGTGATACGGTTCACTTTACTAGTTTAAACGGTTAAATGGTATGGTTTACTTAACCGGGTAAAAATACTTAACCGGTTAACTAATACTTTCCACTTGACCGGGTAAATAATAATTAACCGGGAAGTGGGTAAATAATTTAAATAAATTCATGGATACCAACGTTCGATCCCACCGCGTCGAATATATATATATATATATATTCGGGTCTTTACACGGCAGCAGTGTGTTTTCAGTCGGTGGAAGTGCATCTCAGACGGCGGTTGTGCACCTCGGCGGTGGTTGTGTGACTCGGTCAGCGGTCATGCAACTCGGTTGGCGGTTGTGCACCTCGATCGGCGGTTGTGCACTCGGTCGGCAGTTGTGCACTCGGTCGGCGGTTGTGCACTCGGTCGGCGGTTGTGCAACTCTGTCGACCACAATTCTATCTAGATACTAAAAATCTGATCTTGATCGTATACATCATAATTCCACTCTACTGTTTTTAACAAATCTTGGCTGTTAACAACTCGACTTAAGTTGTCCAGTCATGCGTGTCTGATCCGGAGGAGTTTGGATCATGGTGCTGACACATATGATGGTAAACCTATGCCGAACCCACTCTAATCTCCTGAAATCTGAAATGACTGCTTTCATCAATGCTGATTGGCCCTCAAACAGCAATCACTGATCTGGTGCCTTATCTTGGGTGGAATCCTATGAATTAGCTGATCTCATTAGCAATGGTGGTCCTCATCTTTTCCTTGTCATATCGAGACCTATGTCTGGCAAGTGTAGCCAAAACTATTGCCTGTAGGTCATAAACTAGTGGGAGAGGGGGAGGTGGTGAAGTGCTAATCAAACTCTCGATCCACCATGGTACTCATCCTTATTCATTACTGTCTTCTGGAAGTGGTCCATCTCATGTGCCCTTGCTACTATCTCTATACTTCAAGCTCCTTAATGTTACCCCTTTTTTTAACTCATTCCCATCATGTACAACATGTCCCATGGAAACAGGACTAATGTGGTGACATGCAAGACACGAACACCTGGTCAATCATCCAATTCACTAGTGGGTCTCTAAGCCCATCATGACAATCCTATCAGATTCCTGCTGACATCTAGATCTGGTATAAGATGGAATCTTACGCCCATTCTACCTCTGCTAGCACTACGACATACCCTGCTCATATCTAACCAAACAATCTGATATCATGATAAAAATACATAGAGATGACCTGTCAGCTTAACTACGGCCAGTTCCACATATTTCTGATCCAGTTTTGAATACACTGTTATCTAAACAAATTATGAAGAAAAATCTCCATGAAAAGAAAATAGACAGAAACATACCTGCCAGCTGGACTTTGAGCAGTCTTTACACACATATCACCTATAAATGCATCTTTCATCTTAATTAACAGAGAGTGGCTCTGATACCAATTTTGTAACACCCCCAATCCAGGCCACGCTCATGAATCAAACTGGCATATTATAGGCCTAGATTAGGTCGGCTAACCCAAACCCAACTCATGTGAATCTAATCTCAGCGTCTTAAGATGAAGATACGACTCGTCATGCATGGATAAATGCTCAAAATCCTAAAATGATACTACATGGATGACTTGCAAGGTAATTCATACAACAATACAATTATTGTGAGATCCCTCAACTTAGTCCCACATCTAATACCTACTGGGAGAAGATCCTATTTATAAGTGGGAATGGACTATAGATCTTTAACTTAGGTTAACCATTTTAAAAAATGACTTAGGCCATTACGTTGCACTGTGGGCCGGGTCGTTACAGGATTCTTTAAAATGGTTAACCCAAGTTAAAGATCTATAGTCCATTCCCACTTATAAACAAGATCTTCTCCCAGTAGGTATTAGGTGTGGGACTAAGTTGAGGGATCTCACAATCCACCCACCTTAGAAAATTTCGTCCCCGAAATGCCTATACTTGGCCCGTTGCTAGCTATAACGACCCGCCATTTTTCACAATATTGTGAGCCTAGCTGGCTAGGCGTTACTCGAAATTATACGAAACCAACCCTGTAACGACCAGCCCTAACCTGTCCGAGCGTTACTTATATGTTACATGATTTCTATTAAAACCCTAAGTATGACTCATTCAACATAATAATAATAGTTCCACAGTCTTGGATCGTTTCCCAAAGCCACATGTATGACACAAGAAAATAAAAGGAAGTCCAATTTATTATCCATTCTCCTACCCTGACTTCGTAAAAGAACCACCAACCATATTTTCATTCGCCCTTAAGTGAGCTAAATCAAACAATCTTGATTAGCCTACATACCCATGTCGGGATCAAGCTCAATGTAGTTCTATAGGCTCTCAGGTCATTCTGACATTAAAAGTTTGTCTCCTAGTTAATTATGAGATTAGGTGGTCTCCTAGGTCATTCTGAGATTAGTCATTATTGGCTGTCAGGTCCACTCTAACATGTACATTGTTTGCTGTCAGGTCCATTTTGACATATCTATTTTTGCTTATCAGGTCCATTCTGACATGTCCATTATTGGCTGTCAGATCCATTCCAACATGTACATTATTGGCTGACAGGTCCATTCTGACATGTATATTATTGGCTGTCAAGTCCATTCTAACATATCAAATTTTGACTATCATGTCCATTCTGACATGTCCATTATTGGCAGTCAGGTCCATTCTGACATATCCATTATTAGCTGTTAGGTCCATTCTGACATGTCCATTATTTATTGTCAGGTCCATTCTAACATAGTAACGTCCCGCCATTTGTCACAACATTGTGGGCCTAGCTGGCCAGGTGTTGCTCATAATTTAGCAAAATATGTCTAGCATTTCTACCAAAAACATATATAAAGATCCCACAGTATCGGACCATTTCCCAGTAGCCACACTTATTTCTCAAATAAATAAAAAAGGAGTCCCCATATTTATTTTGCTACATGCTCTGGTTGTCAATCACCTAATTTCGTATATGCACACCTGCGGAGGCAATTCCGCATTAGTGATTACAACACTAAGTAGTATAATAGATAAAACAAATCAAGTACATTCCACTATTTCCTTATTTTTATTTTAATATGCAGTGAAGCGATTCCGCTATACTCCAAAACAATGTGGAGGAGGTATCTGTTGTGATCTGCACACCCCGGCCGTAGCCCTTTTGTGGGGAGGCTACCACTACCGTCTCAAGTGCCAGTGCCTCGCACACCCCGGTCGTAGCCTTTTTGTGGGGAAGCTATCACTGCACTCAGGTGATTGCTACGCCCCGTTTGTGGGGAACCTCTCACTACCAATTCTAGTCCCAATACCTCACACACCTTGGGCGTAGACTTTTTATGAGGAGGCCATCACTACACTTCAATGCCAGTGCCTTGCACACCCCGGCCATTGTCTTTTTATGGGGAAGCTATCACTGCACTCAGGTGAATAGTACGCCCCGTTTGTGGGGAAGCTCTCACTAAAATTTCTAGTGCCAGTGCCTCACACACCCCGGGTGTGGCCTTTTTATTGGGAGGCTATCACTGCACTTCAGTGCGATTGAGGAATCATTGTGCCTTCCTCACCCCAGCCGTAGCCTTTTTATAGGCAGCTATCACTACTCCAAAATAATGTTAATGCATTACAAACTTTATACACATAATACGACCTAGTGTCGGACTGGGTCTATTCTTTAAGCCTGGTTGCACTCGGTGCATGGTGGTCGAATCTGGACTCAGGCCGAGCTAGGCTACCAAGAAGGAAAATACGATGTTCTACCTATTATACGTACCTGACTTGTGATTTCGTCTGACTGTGACCCGTGAACCCTAATCGGAATGACGGCATAAAATTGTACATTAGTATAATTTTATTTTGCATGAACCTATATGCAACGTACATGACTAATATACTATCAATTTTAAATGATGTAATTAGTTAATGTTAGTCTTCATTTCTTATTAAATTTTAAGCAATTCTAATGATAATTAATTAATAATTATCCCCATCCAAATCCCCATTATCTAATTGATACTTTAATTATTAACATGTCAATTCTTTTTTATTTACCTTATATTCTAACTCAACCGCATCGAGTTCTCCCATATTTACCTGTTTGCCATCTTACTTTAACAATTCATTTAACGACCCCAAAGCTCCCAGCTTTATTTTAGTCAACCCGTGAAAGCCGGTATTTTCACCATGCATGGCGACCAACCAGTAACGTGGCGTCCTCCATTTGTTGCCATGGCGTCTCCAACTTGGCCACCACATGGCAACCCTCAACTAGTCCTTGGTGACCCCATTCCGGCCACCCAATCAGCAACCCCGACCTGACCATGGTGACTCCATGTCGGTCACATAATCAGCCCATGACCCATGGCGTCTACCCTAGTCGGCCACATAACAACACCCGACCAGATCCATGACGACTACACTAGTCGGCCACATAAACAGCACCCGACCAGAATGTCTTCTTTTCCTTCCACCCAATTTCAGACCCCATCTTCTATCTACCCCACTGATCCGATTGGAAAAACCCCAAAGATCCAATCTTTATCCGCTGCTATCTCATGAAACTCGGACTACAACCTATATGGGGACCTTAATTTCACCATTAATGGTGGCCGACTAGCAGCCATGGCGACCATGTCCTGCCCCATCAAGGTGACGACCAGTCTGCACTTTCCAGGGCGGATCCACGTCTGGCCAGCAACACCAACCTGTTCTCCCCTCGGATTTCAGACCTGTGTGCCTCCTCGACGGTCTGTTTTGGCTCTCCAAGGTGACTCCATCTGGCCAGCATCACGGTCGGGAGCAATTCCCACCTCCAGCACGTCAAGCTCGCACCATGGAAGGAAGCATGGTGTGGTTGCTGCTGGAAAAGAGCAGGATGTCCTCCTGGTTTTCTTCTTCCCACGTTGATTTCTCATTTAATTCTTATGTTTATCATATTTATGATGTATGCAACATCTGTATCCATGCAAAAAAGAAAAAGAAAAGAAAGAAAATTACCCGAGCGAAGGAGAAAATCCGACGCCTGTCTAAGGAGGAAAAATGTAGATGACGCCCTCCCCTTTTCCTATTATAATGAATAAAAGGACGGCTAGGGTACGTGGAAGCACCCTTTCACCGTAATTCCTTTAACCTGGTAATTGGGTACTCAACATGGTCCACTTAACCATTTCACTTAACCTGTTAAATGGGTACATGGTGTGGTTCACTGAAATTGTTAATTGGATAAATAATGTAGTCGACTCAACCGATTCAACTAGAACTATCCAATTAAAAATTACCTTTCAATTAACCGGGTAATTCATACTTATCCAGCTAACGAATTTTTTCCCACGTTCGATCCCATTGCGTCAAACGTCATTATTATTATTTTTTTATTTTTTTGGGTCTTTACAATATCCCCAACTTAGAATTATTTCGTCCCGAAAATATCATAGCTTAAATAGGATATTGATGATTAAGTACATCTCCAGTAAAAGTTCATGTTACAACAATTACACGGATTTTATGCTACAAATAGGCTAGGATATTTTCTGGCCATTTCCTGTTCAGTCTCCCATGTAGCTTCTTCTGTTCCCTGATTTCTCCATAATACCTTTACCAAAGGGATCTCCTTGTTACAGAGTGTCTTTTTTCTCTTGCCAAGATGCGAATCAGTTTTTCCTCGTAGGTTAAATCCAATTGTAACTCTAAATCTGCAAAATTTGTGATAATGTGATTCTCATCTCGTACATATTTCTTTAGCATTGATACATGAAAGACATTGTGTACACCATTAAGGCTTCATGGTAATGCTAATCTCCATGCACAACTTCCGATTCAATCAAGAATTGGAAATGGTCCTATGAATATTGGCTTCAACTTCCCTAATTTTCTAAATCTGATCACTCCCTTCTTAGGTGAGGTCTTAAGGTAGACGAACTCCCCAACATGGAATTCTAAGTCCTTCCTTCGAGTGTCAGCATAACTTTTCTGCCAATCCTATGCTGCCTTCAACCTTTGCTGGATGAGTTGCACTTTTTCAGCTGCTTCTCTCACCATCTCTGGCCCGACTATAACCTCCTCTGTAGACTCCAACCAGTATGATGGAGATCGAAAAGGCCTACTGTATAAAGCTTCAAATGGTGCCATTCCTATACTAGCTTGGTAAGAGTTATTATAGGTGAATTCAGTGAAGGCTAGATGTTTCTCCCAATCTCCTCCCCAGTCGAGGATGCAAGCTCTCAACAAATCCTCCAAAGTTTGATTGGTCCTCTCACAATGACCATCAGTTTGGGGGTGATATGCTGTACTTAACTTGATTTGGGTCCCCATAGCTTTTTGGAAAATATCCAAAAAATGTGACGTGAATAGGGGATCTCTATCACAGACTATCTCCTTTGGAATTCCATGCAGCCTGACTATGTTATTTATGTACAGTTCTCCTAAGTATTCCGCCATCCTTGTTGATTTTGTGAGGATAAAGTGAGCTGCCTTAGTCAAACGGTCCACAACTACCCATAAAGATTCATGTCACTTCAAAGTCCTTGGGAGTTTAGTAATAAAATCACATGTGACACACTCTCATTTCCAGGTAGGTCTCTCTAAAAGTTGTAATAATCCACTGGGTAGTTGATGTTGGGCTTTGATCAATTAGAACGTCTGACACTTGGAAACAAAATCGACCACATCCCGCTTCATCCCAATCCATCAGTAGGTTCGTTTTAATTCCTGGTACATCTTCGTAAAACTAGGGTGTATTGAGAACCTTGAACGATGAGCTTCCTCTACGATATCTCGTTTTGCATAATTAATAGGTACACACAACCTCCCTCTAAATCTGATTGCACTGTTGGAATCTACTACAATGTCGGGATTTTTGTCCAACATTTCATTCAGCTTCTCATCTACCATTTGCGTCAACTTAATTCGGTCCACCAATTCATTGGAGATAACCAGGTTCGCCAGTAGTCCTGACACTCGTTCCACTGGGTTAATTATTAATTAACCCCGTCCAAATCCCCATTATTTAATTGATAATTTAATTATTAGCATGTCCCATACTTAATTCTTTTGTATTTACCTTATATTCTAACTCAACCGCATCGAGTTCTCCCATATTTACCTGGTTGTCATTCTACTTTAACAATTCATTTAACGACCCCAAAGCTCCTAGCTTTATTGTAGTCAGCCCGTGAAAGCCGGTATTTTCACCATGCATGGTGACCAATTAGTAACGTGGCGGCCTCCATTTGTTGCCATGGTGTCTCCAACTTGGCCACCACATGGCAACCCTCAACTAGTCCTTGGCGACCCCAATCCGGCCACCCAATCAGCAACCCCGACCTGACCATGGTGACTCCATGTCGGTCACATAATCAGCCCATGACCCATGGCGTGTACCCTAGTCGGCCACATAACAACACCCGACCAGACCCATGACGACTACACTAGTCGGCCACATAAATAGTACCCGACCAGCATGTCTTCTTTTCCTTCCACCCAATTTAAGACCTCATCTTCTATCTACCCGACTGATCCGATTGGAAAAACCCCGAAGATCCAATCTTTATCCGCTGCTATCTCATGAAACTCGGACTACACCCTATATGGGGACCTTAGTTTACGATTAGTGGTGGCCGACCAGAAGCCATGGCGACCATGTCCGGCCAGCATCAAGGTGACGACCAGCACCAACTCAGGTGACGACCAGTCTGCACTTTCCATGGCGGATCCACGTCTGGCCAGCAACACCACCCCCATGGCAACACCGACCTAATCTCCCCTCGGATTTCAGACCTGCGTGCCTCCTCGAGGGTCTGTTTTGGCCCTCCAAGGTGACTCCATCCGGCCAGCATCACTGTCAGGAGCAACTCCCACCTCCAGCACGTCAACCCCGCACCATGGAAGGAAACATGGCGTGGTTGCTGCTAGAAAATAGCAGGACGTCCTCCTGGTTTTCTCCTTCCCTCGTTGATTTCACATTAAAATCTTATGCTTATCTTGTTTATGATTTATGCAACATGTGTATGCATACAACAAAAGAAAAAGAAAGGAAATAAAATTACCCGAGCGAAGGCGGAAATCCGGCGTCTTTCTGAGGAGGAAAAATTCAGATGATGCCCTCCCCTTCTCCTTTTATAATCAAATAAAATGACGGCTAGGGTACATGGAAGCACCCCTTCACCGTAATTCCTTTAACTGGGTATGTGAGATCCCTCAACTTAGTCACACATCTAATACCTACTGGGAGAAGATCCTGTTTATAAGTGGGAATGGACTATAGATCTTTAACTTTCGGGGTACCCATTTTAAAGAAATGAGTTAGCCCATTACGTTGCACTTTGGGCTGGGTCGTTACAAATGGTATCAGAGCAACCTGGTTCCATGTTTGATGATGGGCTGGACTAAAGATGTTGGCTAGGCTGCCGGTCACGGGCTAGAAAGGTCGTGGGTTGGGGCTAGCAATGGGCTGGACTAGGGACGTTGGCTAGGCTGTCGGTCACGGGCCAGAATGGTCGTGGGCTGGGGCTAGCAACGGGCCAAATATAGGCATTTCAGGGATGAAATTTCCTAAGGTGGGTGGATTGTGAGATCCCTCAACTTAGTCCCACATCTAATACCTACTGGGAGAAGATCCTATTTATAAGTGGGAATGGACTATAGAACTTTAACTTCCGGGGTACCCATTTTAAAGAAATGACTTAGCCCATTACGTTGCACTTTGGGTTGGGTTGTTACAGGGTAATTGGGTAATTGACATGGTTCACTTAACCATTTCACTTAACCTGTTAAATGGGTACATGATATGGTTCACAAACGGTTAAATGGATAAATAGTGTAGTCGACTCGACCGATTCAACTAGAATTATTCGGTTAAAAATTACTTTTCAATTTCCCACGTTCGATCCCACTGCATCGAACGTCATTATTATTATTATTATTATTATTTTTTCCGGGTCTTTACAATTTCCCCAACTTAAAATTATTTTTCATAGCGTAAATAGGATATTGATGATTAAGTACATCTCCTGTAGAAGTTCTTGTTACAACAATTATACGGATTTTATGCTACAAATAGGCTAGGATATTTTCTAGCTATTTTCTGTTCAGTCTCCCATGTAGCTTCTTTCTGATCCCTGATTTCCCCATAATACCTTTACCAAAGGGATCTCCTTGTTACGGAGTGTCTTTGTTTCCCATGCCAAGATGCGAATCGGTTTTTCCTCGTAAGTTAAAACCGATTGTAGCACTAAATCTGAAAAATTTGTGATAATGTGATTCTCATCTCGTACATATTTTTTTAGCATTGACACATGAAAGACATTGTGTACACCATCAAGGCTTGGTGGTAATGCTAATCTATATGCACAAATTCCAATTCGATCCAGAATTGGAAACGGTCCTATGAATCTTGGCTTCAACTTCCCTGATGTTCTAAATCTGATCACTACCTTTTGAAGTGAGGTCTTAAGGTAGACGAACTCCCCAACTTGGAAATCTAAGTCCTTCCATTGAGTGTCAGCATAACTTTTCTGCTAATCCTGAGCTGCCTTAAGCCTTTGCTGGGTGAATTGCACTTTTTCAGCAGCTTCTCTCACCATTTCTGGCCCAACCATAACCACCTCTGTAGATTCTAACCAGCATGATGGAGATCAACAAGGCCTACTGTATAAAGCTTCAAACGGTGTCATTCCTATACTGGCTTGGTAAGAGTTATTATAGGTGAACTCAGCCAAGGCTAGGTATTCCTCCCAATCTCCTCCCCAGTTTGAGGATGCAAGCTCTTAACAAATCCTCCAAAGTTTGATTGGTCCTCTCACTCTTACCATCAGTTTGGGGGTGATATGCTGTACTTAACTTGATTTGGCTCCGCGTAGCATTTTGGAAAAGTGAGTTGATTTATGTACAGTTTGGTCTGTACTCTTACCATCAGTTTGGTCTGTCAGAGACTATCTCTTTGGGAATTCCATGCAGCCTTACAATGTTATTTATGTACAATTCTGCTAAGTATTCCGCCGTCCTTGTTGATTTTGTAGGGATAAAGTGAGTTGCCTTAGTCAAACGGTCCACAACTACCCATATAGAGTCATGTCTCTTCAAAGTTCTTGGGAGTTTAGTAATAAAATCACATGTGACACGCTCCCATTTCCAGGTAGGTATCTCTAAAGGTGGTAATAATCCACTGGGTAGTTGATGTTGGGCTTTGATCAATTGGCACGTCTGACACTTGGAAACAAAATCGACCACATACCTCTTCATCCCAATCCACCAATAGGTTCGTTTTAAGTCCTAGTACATCTTCGTAACACTAGGGTGTATTGAGAACCTTGAACGATGAGCTTCCTCTATGATATCTCGCTTTGCATCATTAATGGGTACACACAACCTCCCTCTAAATCTGATTACACTGTTAGAATCTGCAACAATGTCGGGAGTTTTGTCCAACATTTCATTCAACTTCTCATCTTCCATTTGTGTTAGCTTAACTCGATCCACCAATTCATTAGAGAGAACCAGGTTTGCCAGTAGTCTTGTCCTTCCGCAGTTGTAGCACCGGCGTAGCTCACTGCCAGGCCCTGAATGCATCTTGTTTCAATTTTACATAGTCGATACGGAATCTCTTGAAACTTCCTTTTGCGGTTCCCATCGACATTTCATTGATAGTTCTGCTGCTGGTATTTTGTAGACCGGTTTTTGTTACTACCCTGGTTGGCATTCTTATGTTGCATAGTGCCTTCCCCGGTTTCTGTACACGGACATAGTCATACACCAACTCATGAGTAGTGGCTGCCTCAATCACTTCGGTTATAGTGCCACTTCGCTCCTCAGTTCTGGCTTCAACTCCCAGAAAAATTTGTCTGCCCTGGCCTGGGCATTTGCCAGACTCCCAGGTGCAAATCCCTCCAATTGCAATAAATTTTTTGCATACTCTCAGACTGAATTAGCCCTCTGAGTTAGAGTGGCAAATTCCAGTGCTTTCTTCTGGACAACAGACTCAAGAAAATATTGTCCATTGAAAGTTGTTACAAATTCCGCCCAATGAATGGACGAAATATCCCGTTGATGGAACGCAGTCTTTTCCATGGACTTCCACCAATAAGATGCTTCCTCTTGAAGCATGCATGTCGCCAACCTCACTTGATGGCGATGAGGCACAGAGAGAGCATTTAATGCTTTCTCAGTAATGTCCATCCAGCTCTTCGCCTTCATTGGATCAGTCCCTCCAATGAATACGTCAGCTCCGTTCCTCCGAAATTTTTCTACAGTGTATCGATCACTGTCATCCCCAACTAGCAGTACCACTTGTCGGACTACCAGTGGCACTGGGTTTGGAATTTCCCCTCACTCGCCCGTGTCAGCTATCCCTACCCGCTCTTCGGCGCTCCCCTGATCCCCATTTGGAACACTACTAGGACCCGCTGCCAAATTTGAAGCTCCATTCCCTGTTACCAATCCCGGTAATCACTGCGCTATGTTCTGAATCACAGAACTGGAATTATCTGAAGCTTGCGCAAGTCCCTGTATGGCCGTTAAAATTTTGCCTAATACACTCTCCACGTTTGTGTCCGACTGCGCAGCTTGGCTCGACTTCCTTCGGGCGCCTGCCATCTAAAATTTATTTCCTTATGTTCAAAAAAAAAATTTTTCTTCTATGATTACTTAGGCTTGTTAGTGAGTCCACTAATTCCCTAATGACATACCCCATTGGAGAGAGATAAATATTGGACTCTTCAACAAGGTACTTGAGTCATAAGATGTGAGCTTTTGGCAAACTTGGCTCTGATACCACTTGTAACGACCTGCCATTTGTCACAACATTGTGGGCCCAGCTGGCCAGGTGTTACTCACAATTAACCAAATATGTCTAACATTTTTTATTAACAAAAACATATATAAAGATTCCACAGTCTTAGACTATTTCCCAGTAGCCACACTTATTTCTCAAATAAATAAAAAAATGGAGTCCTCATATTTATTTTGCTCCATGCCCTGGTTGTCAATCAACTAATTTCGTATCTGCTCACTTGCGGAGGCAATTCCGCGTTAGTGATTACAACACTAGTAGTATAATAGATAAAACAATTCGAGTACATTCCAATATTTTCCTTACGATTCCGCTTTTATGATGAGGCTACCACTACCGTCTCTAGTGCCAGTGCCTAGCACACCCCGGCCGTAGCCTTTTTGTGGGGAAGCTATCACTGCACTCAAGTGATTGGTACGTCCCATTTGCGGGGAAGCTCTTACTACCAATTCTAGTCTCAGTGCCTCACACACCTTGGGTGTAGCCTTTTTATGAGGAGGCTATCACTGCACTTTAGTGCCAGTGCCTTGCACACCCACGCCATCGCCTTTTTATGAGGAAGCTATCACTGCACTCAGGTGAATGCTATGCCCTATTCGTGGGGAAGCTCTCACTACAATTTCTAGTGCCAGTGCCTCGCACACGCCGGCCGAAGCCTTTTTATGCAGAGGCTGTCACTGCACTCCGATGCCAGTGCCTTGCACACCCCGGCATAGCCTTTTTATGGGGAGGCTATCACTGCACTCAAATGATTGCTTAGCCCCGTTTGTGGGGAAGCTCTCACTGCCAACTCTAGTGCCAATGCCTAACACACCACGGCCGTAGCCTTTTAATGGGGAGGCTATCACTGCACTCCAGTGCGATGGAGAAATCACTGTATCTTGCTCACCCCGGCCATAGACTTTTTATGGGGCAGCTATCACTACTCCGAAACAATGTTAATGCATTACAAACTTTACGCAAATAATACGACCCATTGTTGGACTGAGTTAATTCTTTGACCCCGGGTGCACTCGGTGCATGGTGGTCGAATCTCGGCTCAGGACGACCTAGGCTACCATCAGGGAAAATACGATGTTCTACCTATTATACGTACCTGATTTGTGATTTCGTTTGATTGTGACCCGTGAACCCTAATCTGAATGAGGGCATAAATTAGACATTAGTATAATTTTATTTTGCATGAACCTACATGCAACGTACATGACTAATATACTATCAATTTTAAATGATGTAATTAGTTCATGTCAGTCTTCATTACTTATTAAATTTTCAGCAATTCTAATGATAATTAATTATTAATTATCCCCGTCCAAATCCCCGTTATCTAATTGATAATTTAATTATTAACATGTCCCATACTTAATTCTTTTGTATTTACCTTATATTCTAACTCAACCGCACCGAGTTCTCCCATATTTACCTGGTTACCTTTCTACTTTAACAATTCATTTAACGCCCCAAAGCTCCCAGCTTTATTGTAATCAACCCGTGAAGGTCGGTATATTCACCATGCACGGCGACCAACCAGTAACGTGGCGGCCTCCATTTGCTACCATGGCGTCTCCAACTTGGCCGCCACATGGCAACCCTCAACCAGTCCTTGGCGACCCCATTCTGGCCACCCAATCAGCAACCCCGACCTGACCATGGTGACTCCATGTCGGTCACATAATCAGCCCATGACCCATGGCGTCTACCCTAGTCGGCCACATAAACTGCACCCGACCAGACCCATGATGACTACTCTAGTCGGCCACATAAACAACACCCAACCAGCATGTCTTCTTTTCCTTCCACCCAATTTCAGACCCCATCTTCTATCTACCCCACTGATCGGATTGGAAAAACCCCAAAGATACAATCTTTATCCGCTGCTATCTCATGAAACTTGGACTACACCCTCTATGGGGACCTTAATTTAACCATTAACGGTGGCCGACCAGCAGCCATGGCGACCATGTCCTGCCTCATCAAGGTGACGACCAGCCCCACCCCAGGTGACGTCCAGTCTGCACTTTCCATGGTGGATCCACGTCTGGCCAGCAACAACACCCATGGCAACACCGACCTGTTCTCCCCTCGGATTTCAGACCTGCGTGCCTCCTTGACGGTCCATTTTGGCCCCCCAAGGTGACTCCATCCAGCCAGCATGACCATCGGGAGTAATTCCCACGTCCAGCATGTCAACCACGCACCATGGAAGTAAACATGGCGTGGTTGCTCCTAGAAAACAGCAGGGCGTCCTCCTGGTTATCTTCTTCCCTTGTTGATTTCTCATTTAATTCTTATGTTTATCATGTTTATGATTTATGCAACATCTGTATGCATGCAATAAAAGAAAAAGAAAGGAAAGAAAATTACCCGAGCTAAGGAGGAAATCCGCTGTCTTTTTGAGGAGGAAAAATGCGGATGACGGAAAGAAAAGCACCCCTTCACCGTAATTCCTTTAACCGGGTGATTGGGTAATTGACATGGTTCACTTAACCATTTCACTTAACCTGTTAAATGGGTACACGGTATGGTTAACTTAAACGGTTAAATGATAAATAGTGTAGTTGGCTCGATCGATTCAACTAAAATTATCCAGTTAAAAATTACTTTTCAATTAACGAGTAATTCATACTTATCTAGCTAACAAATTTTTTTCCACGTTCGATCCCACTGCATCGAACGTCATTATTATTATTATTGTTATTATTATTATTTCTGGGTGTTTACAGTTGGAGTCTACAGAGGTGGTTATAGTCGGGCCAGAGATGGTGAGAGAAATAGCTGAAAAAGTGCAACTCATCCACCAAAGGCTTAAGGCAGCTCAGGATCGGCAGAAAAGTTATGCTAACACTCAAAGGAAGCACTTAGAATTCCAAGTTGGGGAGTTCGTCTACCTTAAGGACTCACCTAAGAAGGGAGTGATCAGATTTTGAACATCAGGGAAGTTGAAGCGAAGATTCATAGGACCATTTCGAATTCTAGATCGAATCGGAAGTTGTGCATATAGATTAGCATTAGCACCAAGCCTTGATGGTGTACACAATGTCTTTCATGTGCCAATGCTAAAGAAATATGTACGAGATGAGAATCACATTATCACAAATTTTGAAGATTTAGAGCTACAATCGGATTTAACCTACAAGGAAAAACCGATTCGCATCCTGGCAAGAGAAACAAAGACACTCCGTAACAAGGAGATCCCTTTGGTAAAGGTAGTATGGAGAAATTCAGGGATCAGAAGAAGCTACATGGGAGACTGAACAGGAACTTATACCGGAGATGAACTTAATCATCAATATCCTATTTATGCTATGATATTTCGTGGACGAAATAATTCTAAGTTGGGGAGATTGTAAAGACCCGAAAAATAATAATAATAATAATAATAATAATAATAATTACGTTCGTTAGCTGGATAAGTATCAATTACCTGGTTAATCGAAAAGTAATTTTTAACAGTATAATTATAGTTGAATTGATCGAGTCGACTACACTATTTATGCATTTAACTGTCTAAGTTAACCATACCATGTACCCATAACCATCTCAATTACCCAATTACCCAGTTAAAGGAATTATGGTGAAGGGGTGCTTCCACGTACCCTAGCCGTCATTTTATTTCATTATAAAAGAAGAAAGGGAGGGTGTCATCAGCATTTTTCCTCCTTAGACAGACGCCGGATTTCCTTCTTCACTCAGGTAATTTTCTTTCCTTTCTTTTTCTTTTGTTGCATGCATACACATGTTGCATAAATCATAAACATGATAAACATAAGAATTAAATGAGAAATCAACAAGGGAAGAAGAAAACCAGGAGGACGTCCTGCTGTTTTCCAGCAGCAACCACGCCATGTTTGCTTCCATGGTGCGTGGTTGACGTCCTGGAGGTGGGAATTGCTCTCGACGGTGATGCTGGCCAGATGGAGTCATCTTGGAGGGCCAAAACAGACCATCGAGGAGGCACGCAAGTCTGAAATCCGAGGGGAGAACAGGTTGGTGTTGCCATGGGTGGTGTTGCTGGCTAGACGTAGATCAGCCATGGAAAGTGCAGACTAGTCATCACCTGAGGTGGTGCTGGTCGTCACCTTGATGGGGCAGGACATGGTCGCCATGGCTGCTTGTTGGCCACCATTAATGGTGAAATTAAGGTCCCCATATAGGGTGTAGTCCGAGTTTCATGAGATAGCAGCGGATAAAGATTGTATTTTTGGGGTTTTTCCAATCGGATCAGTGGGGTAGATAGAAGATGGGGTCTGAAATTGGGTGGAAGGAAAAGAAGACATGCTGGTCGGGTGTTGTTTATGTGGCCGACTAGAGTAGTCATCATGGGTCTGGTCGGGTGCTGTTTATGTGGCCGACTAGGGTAGACGCCATGGGTCATGGGCTGATTATGTGACCGACATGGAGTCACCATGGTCAGGTCGGGGTTGCTGATTGGGTGGCCGGAATGGGTTCGCCAAGGACTGGTTGAGGGTTGCCATGTGGTGGCCAAGTTGGAGACGCCATGGCAGCAAATGGAGGCCGCCACATTACTGGTTGGTCGCCATGCATGGCGAAAATACCGGCTTTCGCTGGTTGACTACAATAAAGGTGAGACCTTTAGGGTCGTTAAATGAATTGTTAAAGTAGTATGGCAACCTGGTAAATATGGGAGAACTCGATGCGGTCGAGTTAGAATATAAGGTAAATACAAAAAAATTAAGAATGGAACATTTTAATAATTAAATTATCAACTAGTTAATGGGTATTTGGACGGGAATAATTAATAATTAATTATCATCAGAATTGCTGAAATTTAATAAGTAATGAAGACAAACATGAACTAATTACATCATTTAAAAATTGATTGTATATTAGTCATGTAGTTGCATGTAGGTTCATGCAAAATAAAATTATACTAATGTATAATTTTATGCCCTCGTTCAGATTAGGGTTCACAGGTCACAGCCAGATCAAATCAGAAGTCAAGTACGTATAATACGTAGAACATTGAATTTTCCTTGTTGGTAGCCTAGGTCGGCCTGAGCCCAGATTCGACCACCATGCTTCGAGTGCAACCGGGGTCAAAGAATTGACTCAGTCCGACACTGGGTCGTATTATGTGCGTAAAGTTTGTAATGCATTAACATTGTTTTGGAGTAGTGATAGCCGCCCCATAAAAAGGCTACGACCGGGGTGAGCAAGGCACAACGATTCCTCCATCGCACTGGAGTGCAGTGATAGCCTCCTCATAAAAAGGCTATGGCTGGGGTGTGTCAGGCACTGGCAATAGAATTGGTTGTGAGGGCTTCCCCACAAACGAGGCGTAGCAATCACCTGAGTGCAGTAATAGCCTCCCCATAAAAAGGCTACGGCTGGGGTGTCTAAGGCACTGGCACTAGAGTTGGCATTGAGAGCTTCCCCACAAACGGGGCATAGCAATCACCTGAGTGTAGTGATAGCTTCCCCATAAAAAGGCTACAGCTAGGGTGTGCGAGGCACTGGCACTAGAATTGGTAGTGAGAGCTTCCCCACAAACGGGGCGTAGTAATCACCGGAGTGTAGTGATAGCTTCCCCACAAAAAGGCTACGGCTGGGGTGTGCGAGGCACTGGCACTGGCAACGGTAGTGGTAGCCTCTCCACAAAAGGGCTACAGCCGGGGTGTGCGGATCACAGCGGATACCTCCTCCACATTGTTTTGGAGTATAGCAGAATCGGTCCACCACATATTAAAATAAACATAAGGAAATAGTGGAATGTACTTGATTTCTTTTATATATTATACTACTTAGTGTTGTAATCACTAACGCGGAGTTGCCTCCGCAGGTGTGCATATACGAAATTAGGTGATTGACAACCAGGGCATGGAGCAAAATAAATATGAGGACTCCTTTCTTTTTATTTATTTGAGAAATAAGTATGGCTACTGGGAAACCGTCCAAGACTGTGGGATCTTTATATATGTTTTTGTTAGAAACGCTAGACATATTAGCTAAATTGTGAGTAACACCTAGCCAGCTAGGCCCACAGTGTTTGGAAAAATGGTTGGTCGTTACACATAGGTATTTCCTAGGTTCAACGAGCCCCTTCATTAAATTCTCACTCCCCATCATCCATTAA
Source organism: Piper betle (assembly GCA_033002965.1). Taxonomy (NCBI): domain Eukaryota; kingdom Viridiplantae; phylum Streptophyta; class Magnoliopsida; order Piperales; family Piperaceae; genus Piper; species Piper betle. The sequence goes on from JAURVB010004186.1 coordinate 26,322, forward strand.
CGAATCGGTATTTTCTATCTGACCTTAAGTCGAATCTTGACCAGTTGACTTGATAACCAACTATATTGGTTCATCGATATTTATTTCATAATATTTAGGTTCGAGTCTTGTAATAAAAGTTAAGGTTTTTACACTAGCCCCAGCCCACGACCTTTCTGGCCCATAACCGGCAGCCTGGCCAACGTCCCTAGTCTAACTTGTTTCTAGCCCCAGCCCATGACCTTTATGCCACATGACCGGCAGCCTAGCCAACGTCCCTAGTCCAGCCCACCATCTAACACGAAACCAGGTTGCTCTGATACCACCTGTAACGACCCATCATTTTTCACAATATTGTGAGCCTAGCTGGCTAGGTACTACTCGAAATTATACCAAACCAACCCTGTAACGACCAGCCTTAACCGGTCCAAGCGTTACTTATATGTTACATGATTTCTATTAAAACTATAAGTATAACTCATTCAAAGTAAATTATGGTTAGTCAAGACATAACAATAATAGTTCCACAGTCATGGATCATTTCCCAAAGCCACATGTATAACACAAGAAAATAAAAGGAAGTCCAATTTATTATCCATTCTCCTACCCTGAGTTCATAAAAGAACCACCAACAATACTTTCATTCTTCCTTAAGTGAGCTGAAATCAAACAATCTTAATTTGCGTACATACCCATGTCAGGATCAAGCTCAATGTAGTTCTAGAGGCTCTTAGGTCATTCTGAGATTAAAAGTTTGTCACCCAGTTCATTCTGAGATTAGGTGGTCTCCCAAGTAATTCTGAGATTAGTCGTTATTGGCTGTTAGGTCCATTCTGACATGTCCAGGCTGTCACATCCATTTTGACATATCTATTTTTGGCTGTCACGTCCATTCTAACATGTCCATTATTGGCTATTAGGTCCATTCTGACATATCCATTATTGGTTGTTAGATCCATTCTGACATTTTCATTATTGACTATCAGGTCCATTCTGACATGTCCATTATTGACTGTCAGGTCCATTCGGACAAGTCTATTTTTGGTTGTCAGGTCCATTCTGACATGTCCATTATTGGTTGTCAGGTCCATTCTGACATATCCATTATTGGCTGTCAGGTCTATTCTGACATATCCATTATTTACTGTCAAGTCCATTTTGACATGTTGATTAACAAAACAACTAAGCAATTCAAAGAATCCCAACAATTCTTGTCAATTGAAGGATGAAGCAAAGTAGCACACCCACAACAAAACAAACACCCGACGCCAAAGACTCGCAGCTGTTCACACCAAGCACTTGACAAGAAGCCCATGAATAAGACGCTAGGGATCTAGCAACTTAGCAGGGCGACTCCGACAAACCTTGCATGCAAGAATCCTAATGGAAACAAATAAGATGAGGGACGAAAAACTCACGCAGAAATGGGGAGGTCGCCCTGGGAAGGAGAGGTGGCAAGAAGAATTTGAAGGCTAGGAAAAAGTTTCCCCCCCCCCCAAGGATCCCCTCCTCCTACATATAAATACATTTCAACTATTGCCTCTATTAGATTGTCATACCCCATCGTCCATAGGTATTTCCTATGTTCAACGAGCCCCTTTATTAAATTTCACACCCCATCATCCATTCGTGAATAGGTATTTTTTAGGTGCCCTTAAGTCGAACCATAACCGGTCGACTTGATAACCAACCATATTGGTTTATCGATATTTATTTCATAATATTTAGGTTCGAGTCTTGTAATAAAAATCATGGTTTTTACAATCTCTCCAACTTAGAGTTATTTCGTCCCCGAAATATTAGAACAGCAAGATGATAAGCATGATTAATTATATCTTCGGGATCTCAGGCTTCTCCTGTGATTGCTTTGGAGGCTGATGACAGTCTTTTATCACGTGTCCCATCCTACCACAATTGTAGCACTGACAGGGCTCGTTGCATTGCCCGGAATGCATCTTGGTGCAATTTTTACATCGTCTATACAGAATCTCCTCAAACTTCCTTTTGAGGTTTCCATCTATGTTCCCTGGATAATTCTACTACTGTTGTTCTGCGGACCTGTGAGATCCCTCAACTTAGTCCCACATCTAATACCTACTGGGAGAAGATCCTGTTTATAAGTGGGAATGGAATATAGATCTTTAACTTTCGAGGTACCCATTTTAAAGAAGTGACTTAGCCCATTACGTTGCACTTTGGGCTGGGTCGTTACAAATGGTATCAGAGCCGACTTGGTTCCATGTTAGATGGTGGGATGGACTAGGGACGTTCACTAGGCTGCCGGTCACAGGCCAGAAAGGTCGTGGGCTGGGGTTAGCAACGGGCCAAGACTAGAAATGTTAGCTAGGCTGCCGGTCACGGGCCAGAAAGGACGTGGGTTGGGGCTAGCAACGGGCCAAGAATAGGCATTTCGGGGACGGAATTTCCTAAGGTGGGTGGATTGTGAGATCTCTCAACTTAGTCCCACATATAATACCTATTGGGAGAAGATCCGGTTTATAAGTGGGAATGGACTAGAGATCTTTAACTTTCGGGGTACCCATTTTAAAGAAATAACTTAGCCCATTACGTTGCACTTTGGGCTGGGTCGTTACAAATGGTATCAGAGCCGACCTGGTTCCGTGTTAGATGGTGGGCTGGATTAGAAACGTTGGCTAGGCTGCCGGTCACGGGCCAGAAAGGTTGTGGGCTGGGGCTAGCAACGGGCCAAGAATAGGCATTTCGGGGATGAAATTCCCTAAGGTGGGTGGATTGTGAGATCCCTCAACTTAGTCCCACATCTAATACCTACTGGGAGAAGATCCTGTTTATAAGTGGGAATGGACTATAGATCTTTAACTTCCAGGGTACCCATTTTAAAGAAATGACTTAGCCCATTACGTTGCACTTTGGGCTGGGTCGTTACAAGACCCATATGAGCTACCCCCATGGTTGGTATGCTTGTGTTGCGTGGTAGTCTTCCTCTGTTTCTATGAACGATCATGCTCAAATACCAACTCATGAGTCGTGGCTGCGTTGATCACCTCGGTTATAGTGCCCCTTGATGCCGTAGCAACCCTACTCCTCAATTCTGGTGTCAACCCGTAGAAGAATTTATCTGCTCTAGCCTTGTCAGATGCCAGAATCCCAGGTGGAAAGCATTCCAACTGCAAGAATTTCTTGGCATATTCCCAGACCGAATCATCCTTCTGAGCTAGGTTGGCAAACTCCAATGCTTTCTTTTGGACAACGGGCTCTAGAAAATATTGTCCATTGAAAATGGCCACAAACTCTGCCCACGTGATGGAAGAAATCTCACGTCGATGGAATGTAGTGTTTTCCATGGACTTCCACTAGTAAGATGCTTCCTCCTAAAGCATGCATGTTGCCAACCTCACTTGGTGGCGGTGTGGCAAAGATAGAGCCCTAAAAGCTTTTTCGATAATGTCTATCCAGCTTTCGGCCTTCATTGGATCAGTCCCTCCAATGAATACCTCAGCTCCATTCTTCCAGAACTTTTCCACAGTGTAGCGATCACTATCCTCAATAGTTGGTGGCACCACTTGTCAGACTACCGGTGGCACTGGGTTTGGTAGCTCCCTCGTTCGCCCAGGTCAGCTAACCCTGCCCGCCCTTGGGCACTTCCTTGACCACCATCTAGGGTGATTATGGGATCTACTGCTGAGTTTGAGGCTCCATTCCCGGTTACCACTCCCGATAGCCGCTGAACAATATTCTGAATCATAGAATTTGTATTTTCTGAAACATGTGCTAGTCTTTGTATGGCCGTTAGGATCTAGGCCAATACATTCTCTATGTTTGGACCTAATGGGGTAGTCTGTCTATGAGTGCCTACCATCTGAAACATCGAACCATCATGGTTCATTTATACATTCTTGTTTCAGTTTTGACTTAGGTGTATTAGCGAAGAACTTTGTTAATTAATAACATAACACTGTGGAAAAAGATAATTACTGGACATTTCAAAAGGTACTTGAGTCATAAAATGTGAGCTTGAGGAAACCTGGCTATGATACTACCTGTAACGACCAAGCCCAAAGTACAACGTAATGGGCCTAAGTCATTTCTTTAAAATGGTTAACTCAAGTTAAAGATCTATAGTCCATTCCCACTTATAAACAGGATCTTCTCCCAGTAGGTATTAGATGTAAGACTAAGTTAAGGGATCTCACAATTACGATCAAAATTAATAAAAATTCTAAAATACAACGGACAAAAGTCTCCCCTAAAAGTGCAATTAGGCTCCACCCTGTCAAAATAATATATACAAGTATATATATGCATATATCAACAATTTCATTCACACACAATCTAATATACTGTAAACTCATTGTAGAACTGGAGTCTCAACCCATAACACTTCCACAGCGCACTCTATTCATGTTTCACATTCTATCATGTCTTAACATTTAATCATGTCACATCATCATGTCTCAAGCATTTAATCACACCATTCACTATATAATAATATTATAAACAAAATATAATCACTCAATCGACTGACATGAGTGCAAGCGACAATAGTGCTCCTCCATCCAAATTGGCTCTTGCAACTCGTGATTATTACCTATATATAGTACAAAAACACGTCAGTAACAAGTGTTACTGGTCCGAAAAATAAAATAACTATAACAAGCTTGCTATGAGAGCAAACTCTCATATGAAATAAAACATCATATACTCCACGTGAACACTCTGAAGGGCACTACTGAGGAGCCACTGGGCTATAGACCCGGTAGCATCCCGAACTTATTGATCTGCTGTTACTGATGCCGCTCTCGGCATTATCTTACTTCATTTTTGGTCTCAAATCCTAAGCCCTCTCCTTACCTCAATATTTCTCCTGGCCTTGAGCACAAAGGCCGAGTACTCTCAGGCTAGTCGCCTTTAGTACCCTTTGAACCACAAGTCTGGACATGCGCTGTACTAAACAGTACCCGTAAACCTCCACATTCTCCGGGTGTGAGGAACTCAAACGCGGAGTTGTCAGGATTCCTCGGGAATGGAACAGTTCGCTGGCACTAATCCAGAGCCCGCTTTGACTGTCACGGCATCCGCTAATGGTACGTGCAGTCGGTTTCTCCACCTCTCGTCTCATTGATAACGCGAAAACTACGTATATATATAGGGCTGGGTAGGGATTTATATAATAGGCCCGAAGGCAACTTGTGGTAGATCTTGTTTTCGAAATCATCCTTGAGAGATCTTTTCCTCGAGGGGTTATTAATCCGGAAAACTATTCGGTTAAATGGCCCGAGTTAAGTAGGATCCAATAAAACGCCACTTCACCTATCCTGCAGATAATAAAATAAACATACAATAGAAGAGCGTAAAACATAGACGAGTCGTAAATGGACCTGGTAGAAGCTCCAAGCATGTCATCGTGCCTAGGTGGCGATCTCCTACTCCGTACATACACATCAAAACTACACCCTAACACCCGCTAACTAAATGATGCATCAAACTCAATGAACATCACACAACATAATAATCATCCGTCACAATCAACAATCAATAATCATAAATATGAATAATCCTAACTCATCCTATTCATACCAATATTATTGTGTTTTTCGAAATTACGTTGTGAACCCTTATCATGCTCCGATTCGATCTACCTCATTAGATCACTTACATTCACCCATTACCAATCAAATCATGCATATCATTACTTCTGTCATGCTCGGACTTTTATCATGTAAATCAATCAATCCTATCATGTTGTGCTAACAATAATTAATTTTAAATAATCAAATCAGAGGTAATTATACCTCTCGTTGTCGATAATCGGCGACTACTAGGGTTTCGTCATGTGTCTCGTAACTCGAATTCGATAGTCATCAGCGTTCGAAGCTCGATCAGGTTCGACTGGATGAGCTCCGCGAAAGATTTGGTGAATTCCAGCAAAATCGGTTTTTCGGCAGCTTCCGGCGGTGTTTCAGCGACAACCGCGGGCGGCATCTACTGGCTAGAAAGCAATGGTATGTGGGTACCATCGGAACTGGCTCGGTGAGCCCGACGCATCTACGGTGTCAACATGGTCGACGGAGGTGGTGGCTCACCGAAAAATGGCTAAAAAGAGGGTTGGTGATGGGTGACTAAATCCAGCCAGCTTGGGCGGTGATGGCCTCCGCTCCGGTCAGGAAAGGTCACTGAGCGGTCGAGGGTGCCGAGGTGACCACTCGATTGCAGCGGTGATGGTCACCAGCAGCGGAATCGGTGACGCGACCGTGGCACTAGGCACGGCGATTCTGGCATCGTGGAGGTTGGACGACGGCCGGGACTAGTCGGGGCAGCACGACAACGCTACGGCGAGGCCTAGTGGCACCAATTGGTGGCAAAGTGACGTTGGCATGCACAGTGGGTGGCGCGTGGCAAGGGTTTTGTAACGACCCGCCATTTTTCATGATAATATTGTGGGCCTAACTGGCTAGGTGTTACTCAAAATTAAAGCAATTATGTCAAACATTATTAGAAATCATAACTTATAATAAAATCCCACAGTCTTGGACCGTTTCCCAGCAGCCACACTTATTCCTCAATTAAATAACAAAAAGGAGTCCTCATATTACTTTGCTCCATGCTCTAGTTGTCAATCATCTAATCTCGGATCTGCACACCTGCGGAGGCAATTCCGCGTTAGTGATTACAACACTAAGTAGTATAATAGATAAAACAAACAAGTACATTCCACCATTTTCATATATTTATTTTAATATGCGGTGGAGCGATTCCGCTATACTCCAAAACAATGCGGAGGAGGTGTCCGCTGTGATCCGCACACCCCGGCCGTAGCCTTTTTATGGGGAGGCTACCACTACCGTCTCCAGTGCCAGTGCCTCGCACACCCCGGCCGTAGCCTTTTTGTGGGGTAGCTATCACTGCACTCGGGTGATTGCTATGCCCCGTTTGTGGGGAAGCTCTCACTACCAATTCTAGTGCCAGTGCCTCGCACACCCCGGCCGTAGCCTTTTATGGGGAGGCTATCACTGCACTCCAGTGCCAATGCCTTGCACACCCCGGCCGTAGCCTTTTTGTGGGGCGGCTATCACTGCACTCAGGTGATCGCTATGCCCCGTTTATGGGGAAGCTCTCACTGCCAACTCTAGTGCCAGTGCCTCACACACCCCGGCCGTAGCCTTTTTATGGGGCGGCTATCACTGCACTCAGTGCCAGTGCCTCACACACCCGGCCGTAGCCTTTTTATGGGGCGGCAATCACTGCACTCTAGTGCGATGGAGGAATCGCTGTGCCTCACTCACCCCGGCCGTAGCCTTTTTATGGGGCGGCTATCACTACTCCAAAACAATATCGATGCATCACAAGATTCACACACATAACACGACCCAGTGTCGGACTGAGTCAATTCTTTAACCCCGGTTGCACTTCGTGCATGGTGGTCGAATCTGGGCTCAGGCCGACCTAGGCTACCAACAAGGAAAATACGATGTTCTACCTATTATACGTACCTGACTTGCGGGTTCGTCCGACTGTAATCCGCTAACCCTAATATGAACGGGGCATAAAATTATACATTAGTATAATTTTACTCGCGTCGAAAATGCATGCAACTAAATATTTAATATATGCCACATTAATTAATTTATTTAATTCGATAAGGTTCAACACTTCTTTATTTAATTAATTATGCTATCGCGTAATTTCTACGCGATTATCTTTTATTGATCCATTATTTTACTTTACGAATTTATTATAAGAATAATCGTTTTATTTATCAAATATAACTTTTATATGATAAAGGTGAAGTCTCTATTAAATATTCCTCATAACCCTTCAATTTAAGTTAATTGCTTTTAATCAGCCGATTAATTAATTACCGTTTATCGTGATCGAAATTTATTAATTTCATGTAATAATTTATAAATTTATTATTTTGACCACTTAACTCATATTCCTTTAAATTAATTATTTCAATGATTTTAACACGAGTTGGTATTATTATTATGATTTTTAACTCAACCCATATCGAGTCAACCCGAAATTACAAAACTGCCATTCTTCTTCTTCTTCTTCTTCTTCTTCCCGTCACCATTCTTCTCTTCACCCAAAACCAGCACCAAGCTCTTCTCTTTCGACCAAAATCTAGATCCTATCCTTCACCCATTGTCTCCCTTTCCTAGCAACCAAATTAGCAGCAACAATCAAAGGGCGACTGCACCACCACAGCGACGAACCAGCAGCCATGGCGACCTCGACCTGCTGCTATGGCGACTCAGACGTGGCCAGCAGCACCGCCCCACGCGTCCCCTTCTTCCCGCACAACAACCCAACGCCCAGAAGAAGAGAAACACTACCCTACAGCGTGGTATATGCAACTGGTCGTGACACAAACGCCATGGTGCTGTTGCTGCAATTCAGCAGGACGTGCTACCATCCTTGGCAATTTCAGCAGGACGTGCTACCATTCTTGGCTGTAAATTCTATGAAATCTCACCTTTAATTACTACAACATGAGTAAGGACGTTGATGCAGCAACTGATTAGCAAAAGATTATGACTTGTTGCTGTAATTAATCACAAACACACAAGAATTGCTGCACGGCAGCAACTTATGTTCGTGGGTGAATTCCTGGTTCTAATCCAGTTACATCCTCCCTTTTTCTTGTTGATTTCAGGTCTTAGTTTCCATGGTTATCTTGTATTATAATCTTTGATCATATGTATGCACGCTGTAAAGACCCGGAAAAAAAATTTTTAGCTGGTTAAGTATGAATTACCCAGTTAAATTGAAAAGTAATTTCTAATCGGACGATTCTAGTTGAATCAGTCGAGTCGAACACATTAATTAAGTGAACCATACCATTTAAGAGGTTGAGTGAAAAGGTTAAGTGAACCGTGTTAATTACCCAATTACCCGGTTAAAGGAATTATGATGAAAGGGTGCTTCCACAAACCCTAGCCGTCATTTATTCTTTAAAAAAGGAGAAGGGGTCGTTGAACCTAGGAAATACCAATGGATGATGGGGTGTGAGAATTTAATGAAGGGGTCGTTGAACCTAGGAAATACCAATGGATGATGGGGTGTGAGAATTTAATGAAGGGTCATTGAACCTAGGAAATACCAATGGATGATGGGGTATGAGAATTTAATGGAGGGAATGGTTGAAGTGTATATATATGCAGGAGGAGGGAGTATTTCATCCCTCATCTCCGTCCCAGGCGACCTCCCATTACTGTGTGAGTATTTCATCCCTCATCTCCGTCCCAGGCGACCTCCCATTACTGTATTAGGGTTCACGGATCACAGTCAGACGTAATCACAAATCAGGTACGTATAATAGGTAGAACATCGTATTTTCCTTGTTGGTAGCCTAGGTCGGCCTGAGCCCAGATTCGACCACCATGCACGAAGTGCAACCGGGGTTAATGAATTGACTCAGTCCGACACTGGGTCGTGTTATGTGTGTGAATCATGTAATGCATCGATATTGTTTTGGAGTAGTGATAGCCGCCCCATAAAAGGCTACGGCCGGGGTGAGTGAGGCACAGCGATTCCTCCATCGCACTAGAGTGCAGTGATTGCCGCCCCATAAAAAGGCTACGGCCAGGGTGTGTGAGGCACTGGCACTGAGTGCAGTGATAGCCGCCCCATAAAAAGGCTACGGCCGGGGTGTGTGAGGCACTGGCACTAGAGTTGGCAGTGAGAGCTTCCCCACAAACGGGGCATAGCGATCACCTGAGTGCAGTGATAGCCGCTCCACAAAAAGGCTACGGCCGGGGTGTGCAAGGCATTGGCACTGGAGTGCAGTGATAGCCTCCCCATAAAAAGGCTACGGCCGGGGTGTGCGAGGCACTGGCACTAGAATTGGTAGTGAGAGCTTCCCCACAAACGGGGCATAGCAATCACCCGAGTGCAGTGATAGCTACCCCACAAAAAGGCTACGGCCGGGGTGTGCGAGGCACTGGCACTGGAGACGGTAGTGGTAGCCTCCCCATAAAAAGGCTACGGCCGGGGTGTGCGGATCACAGCGGACACCTCCTCCGCATTGTTTTGGAGTATAGCGGAATCGCTCCACCGCATATTAAAATAAACATAAGGAAATAGTGGAATGTACTTGTTTTGTTTTATCTATTATACTACTTAGTGTTGTAATCACTAATGCGGAATTGCCTCCGCAGGTGTGCAGATACAAGATTA
>JAURVB010004187.1:0-13605 GCA_033002965.1 Piper betle
CTCTGACTCCGAGTCACGGGTTTTACACTATGTATAGTACATTATCAAAAGAGAGAAAATAGCATCCAGTGTATGTGCCTATTTTAATAGAAAATATTAGAAGAATGAAACATCTCTTATTTGTTGTTATTGTGAAAAAAATTTAAAGGAATTTAAAGTTATGGAAATTAATCATTTATAAATGCATATTGAAAGGAAATATCCTAATTTTAAAATAAAGAGGATATAAAACATGAGTAATTAACTTTTTCTATTCTTTCATGTCGGTGAGCTAGATGAATAATCAATTATTAGAATATTTTATCTTTAAAGTATATGTAATATTAGACTACATTTGGATGTCAATGATTATTTTAAAGTTTCTATACATTGATTATCTTTTGTTTGACTTTAAAAATTGAGAGCATGTTAAATAAATTGTAAGTAGTTTGATATGATTATTAATATGAATGTATAATTCTAAATTCCTAAAATAAAAGAGTGACGTTTATCCATTTTATATGTATGTCATTTTTGGCTAAATATTTTTTAGTAAAATTTAATAGTGTCATTATTTGCGGTGGATAGTATTGTGTTTTTTTAAATGGCAACTAGCAACACTAGCAGTGGCTAATCCTGTGGTTAAAATTTGCATTTAAAAAAAAATTGAATATGCGATTTCTTATTTTATTTTGACAAAATATTTTTTGGCAACTACCGGTAATGGCTAATCTTGTCTTCAAATTTTGCCACAGCTTAGCAATGACAAAGTTATGGCTAATTTGTCATGACTAAACCCGTGGCTAACTTAGTCGTTGTTGAAAACCGTTTCCTGCTAGTAGGACTTATGCAAAATTGTCATTATTCTTTAATGTCGGTATTTACTTGTAATTACAATATATATACTCTCTATTGTTAATAAAAGAGGAGCTCAATATTAGTATCTAATTAAAAATATGAGATTTAACCAATCAAAATATAAGAAAATTTTTTAAAAAACAATAATATATCCCATTACAAACGGTCACGCATTTGAAACCCAACTATCAATTTTGTTTTAAAAAAATACAATAAAGGTTACAGATTTAATATAAATAATATCTATTAATAGGAGTAAGTTAAATTGGCTCGAAAAGAAATACATCAAAATTTAAAATATAAATCAAATAATTTTAATTTATTTTTTATTCAATTAAGACATATTTTTAATTAGAGTCTATATCTAAATTATTAAATTAATATAGCCTAACTTATTATTCAATGAAAGAGAATTTATATATAAAATTAAATTTTATATAGTAAAGGTTGTGTATGACACGATATCTTGCCAAGTATATATAAATTGCTAATCTCACTTTAAATTTTAAGATTACCAAAAATCACTTGAAAAAATTTGAAACTTATTACTATCTAATTAAAAAAAAAGTACAAACAAGATATTTTCATTCATTAATCATCTATCATTTTCAGTGTATGCCCCATATTTTGATATTTTTGTTTTATTTTTATTGTTTTAAAGACCCCATGTCATTCATGTAGTAGCATGTTAGGTTTATTTAGTGCATTCATCCATAGATAGCAACTGACATTTTCCATCTTGAGACACCGAGAGCAGATCCTCAAAATTGGGTTTGGGTTAGCCGGCTTAACTAGGACCAATGACAATCCAGTTTGGTTCCTGAGCATGAACTAGATTTGGGGTGTTACAAGGGCAAGCATGCATATCCAAATCAATCTAACAAATCCTAACAATCATGTCATATAAATCTATATTCCTAAATGATCATGTCATCAACATCACAAATTTGTTACTATGTAATTTAAACATATCAATTAATTAAATAAAGATCATAATTTTTTATAATCCAGCTAATACTCAATCTTAATAGTTTAATCATTAGAACTAGATGTGTAATTCACAAGTCTAATTATCTAACCTCAATTAACAACAATATGGACATGCACACATTTTAAATTAATTAATCAATTATTTTTCATAATTACAACAACATAATTTCAGAACCCTAAAATTAGTACACAATAAAATTTGTGAATATCACCAAAATGATGCACATGCTAATGATGGTTAGTCATATATAAAAATTAAATCGTTATACCTAAGCCAGTGATTATGCGGCGACGACCGCAGTTGCCGATGCTGTTACGAGGTAGACGGCGATTGTGGCTACTGTCCCAAGGGCGACACTAAGAAGGGAAAGGGTAACTTGGTGTGTTTAGAGCACCACTGGCGCAGCGGCGGCGGCTGTGGGTTGTGGTCGGCTAAGGTGAGGGCGGCCAAGTGTGGGGTCAGCTAGGGAGTGGGGAGAAGGGCTAGGGATGGTTGAGGTAGGCTAGGGGTGGACTGTGTGGCCGGAGGGGGTGCACAATTGGGTGCTTGCGGCGCTAGTTGCCAGCAATGGTGCATGCAAGTGGCGGCCCTGTTTTCAACAAGGGTCGTTGTGCATGTTGTCACACAGGGCGAGGAATGGTTGGAAAGGATGAGGGGAGGGCTAGGGTGGGTTGCCATAGGTCGTTGCCTGCATTGATGGCTGGCAGCGACACATACAGGAGAGGTGGGCAACTCTAAGTGGAAGACAGAGAGAAAAGGAGGAAGAGAAGGAAGGAAGAAGGGGCGGAGGCGACGGTGCCGTGGTAGTGCTGGTTGGCGGCAGAGCAAGGGGAGAAAAGAAAATAGATCGGGCAACTTGGAGGAGGAACCAGGGAGGAAGAAGAAGAAGTAAAGAAAAGGTCAAGCAGTCTTGTAATTAAAACTTGACTTGCTCTTGACTCAAGTTAATAATAATAATTAAATTCTAAAAATATATAAAATAAATATAATAAAATTCTATAAATTAGAATATGCTCAAATAAATAAAATAATATGTTCTAAACCTACCAACCTACCCAAAATCCTATCTAACACATCATAATACGATAAACAACCTAATTATAATTTCTGCAGTCTAATGCATTAAATAAAAAAGTCTGGCATACTGTTGTATACTCTGATAACTCATTTTCCTACTGTGTTATTGACGTTATCATCATACACTTTAGTATACTTGATGCTCATGGCTCATAACACACGGTCGGCCTCGGTTCAGTGCACGTATTATAAAACTAACTCGACTCTAACCGATGGCTGAATCAATTGGTTTGCGAGTATAAAACTCTGACTCGAGTTACAGGTTTTATACCACGACTCAAGTTTAGGCCATACTTGAAAATATTAGAATCGGACGTTGAATCAAATTGGAAGGGAGTCATTGAATAGGACAAAAATTGGTTCACTTAAATCTGTCAACATTGGCCATTGCTCTCCTCTCTGTGTCTATTACATTATTTTAGAACATGTCATTAGACCATTATTAGTTGTATTTTATTTTATTAGATTTTATTATATCTTATTTTATACTTTTAGAATTTATTTTATTATTATTAACTTAAAGTCAGAAATGAATTAAATTTTATTACTTAAACTGCCCCTCCCCCTTTTATCCCATTCCCTCTTCCTTGTTCGCCCTCACTCGAGCCCAGCCACCCCCACCCAACCCTCCCTCGCCAACTGCCTCACCCTGTCTCCCCCTTGAATTGGCCAATTCTTGCCATCATCAATTTAGGGTGAGAATTGACTCGAATGGACCTAAATTGGCCAATTCTTTGGCCAATTTTTTGACCAAAATAATCTTTGTTCGATTTTTGACTAAAATAATATGGCCTCATGTTGATCTTGGAATCGCCCAATTTTTGTTACTATAGGCTGGTTGCTCAAGTAAACGATACGCTAACAATTATCTTTGGCGTGTCTTGGATGCCTGTTTTTTGGAATGCAATAAGTACGAATCAAAGAAAATTGCTTCTTTGACACACAAGACACGTGTTCTTAATTGAATTATTTTTATTTATAAAATCTTGGTATTTTGCGCCTTGGCCGACAGCTACGTCGTGGCCCATGGGGTAAGATTCAATAAGGAGTTTTTTTAAAAAAAATAAAAAATTGTGAGAGGGAGAGATACCTTCGTCTTCATAGTCTAGCTCGAGAAGCAGAAAGCCGAGCAAAGACATGGAAAAGCAACATGTCGGGTATGCAATCTTCAAGCACTCAAGCGCTCTGTCCGCCTCTCTTTTCATCAATCTCTTCCTCGTCTTCTGTCTCTACTATGATCGGAAGTTCGACATCTCGTGGAGTTGGAGAGCAGCCAAGGAAGCGGAAGTGGTGGCAGCCACTCCATGCTCCGGCCATGGCCGGGCTTTCTTGGATGGCCCTGTGGAAGAAGGCAGCCATGTGTGCGAGTGTTACTCTTGCTACTCTGGACCCGATTGCTCAGAGTTCTCTGATTGTCCAGCCAATGCCAATAGGTATGCTTGTTGTTCAATAACTATTCGTTGTTTCACTTTTTTTGTTTGTTTGTTGGGAAAGGCATCCCGTTTCAATTATATTCTTCTTTTTTATTTTATAAGGGTATGTGTGATTTGATAGATTATAAAAGAGAAAAAATTAATTTTCTTATTATATTTTAGAGTGTTTAGATAGAAAAAAAATGTAAAAAATTATTTGCATTTTTAATCATTTCCTTACATCTCTTGTGAAAATATAATTTGTGAAAGTAATTTTTTACCTTGATTGAGAATAGACTATCTTTTCTCATATTTTCTTTCAAACCAAATAAATTAAAAATATAAACAAATACATTTCTTTAATTTTTTTTCATTTTACAATCCAAACAAACCTCTTAATTTAAGCTTTTCCATTTAGTTAGCACGAAAAAATTAAAAAATTTATAAAATTTAAAAATAATTATTTATGAAAAAAATATTGAAAAGATAGTTTCGCTAAAAAAATATTTATTTTTAGATAAGATGCAAATAAGACTTTTGGTCCCCTTTACAAATTTCTTTACAATAATATTTTTTATAAAAAAATACCAAAAAAATGGTAGAAATTTACATCACAACTAATTTTTTGTGAATTATAATTAAATTTTTTATGTATTTTATATCTTTTTTATATCAACTAAATGAAACCTTCATTTAGTTTTTTTTCATCGAAATTGTTTTGTGTGTTCGTAGAACGCCAATAGTTCTATACACCATGTGTGGAATAGGGAGTAATATATTATTATTTAATACATGACGAGCTTTTCTAGGGTTTATTTTTGTTTTTAAAGCTATGACAGAGAGAGAATTAGTTTATGAGAATACATGTCAAATAATATTGCGTACTACGTTAGTCGCGTTTAGTTGCTTTGTTTCATTCATAATTTAAGAATGGTGATGCCATTACTGATCAAGTGATCATGAAATGTGAAAATGTATATATATCGACCCGTATTGAATAGAAAATTGACTAACTATCGAGGCATAGAACCCTCCGTTAATATAATAGATCTTTATTCCAAATATGTATCATTAATTAATTGACTCATCTGGAATGGATCCTAGCTATCTCGCCATCATTAATTACTTGGGCCATCCCTGACCTAGACTACCTAGACTGATGGGGATGGATCCTCGGGGGTTAGTGTGAAAATATCAGACCTAAAGAGCCAGGTCCCATCTACATAACCCAATCACCCAAACCACCACAACCCATCTCGGGGGCTGGGGGTGGTTGTAGTGGGTGGGTATGCTCCATCATTAATTAACAAACACAAAAACAAAACAAACAAACAAACAAACAAACAAGGAAAATTCAGGTTAACAAAGTGCATAATCGGAGAACGGTATAGGACCAAATAAATCTAATCTGGTTGTGTTATTTTGCAGTGGGAATCCATTGTTTTTGGAGCCATTTTGGCAGGAGAATGAGGAGAGCAGTGTAGTAATGGTACGAGGGTTGCACCGTATGGGCTACACCTTAGAGGCAGGGGGTTCTTCAATAATAACTGATCGTCTAAAGCAGCTGATTCTTAGACTACACACCGTCGTGGGCAATGCGAATGTCACAGGACGGTTCGTCGCCCTTGGAGTAGGATCCATGCAACTGATTAACGCTGCTGTCCGAGCTCTCTCTGCGTCAAATGGTTCACAACTTTCAACCCCGTCAAAAATTGTGGCAACTCCTCCTTTCTTTCTCGTAAGTAACTGTAATTCTATGAAACTGGTTACATTTCAATCAATTTGCCTAGAGCTTATGTATACGTCTTCACATACACATACGTATATATATATTATAATAGTAGTTGATGCATGGCAGTCCAACATTCTTTTTCAATTGGTGATGCAGGGGTATAAAACTCAAAGTGAATATATGAATGGACACGAGTATAAATGGGCAGGCGACACTGCTTTTTGAAAGAACAGGTCGAATCCATCCATGATGTTCATCGAGTTTGTAACGTCACCCAACAACCCGACGGAATGCCGATGACCTCAGTAATGGAGGGACCTTTCACAAAATCCATCCACGACCACGCTTACTACTAGCCTCACTTCTCGGCCATAGCATCCCCTGCCGATGAAGACTTAATGCTTTTCTCTCTGTCCAAGATCACTGGCCACGCAGGAAGCAGATTAGGGTATGAATGCAAAGCAATCTTCTTTTTCAACATCAATATTCTAGTTAAGATCAGACGACTACTAGAAGTCGCGGGCATTAAAAATAATTAATAAATGGATGATCACATATATACATATATATATGGACGATACAGGTGGGCGTTGGTTAAAGATGAGGTGGTCTACAATAGGCTTTCCACATATGTGAGGATCAATACAATTGGGGGTTTCACACGACACCCAATTGAGGGCTATGAGGCTTCTACAAGCAGTGCTGAAAGGAAATGGAAGAGGTCTCTTTGAATTTGGATACAGAACAATGAGCAAGCGCTGGCAAAGACTGAGCGAGACGCTAGCCAAGTCTAGGCGTTTCTCCTTACAGAACCTCTCTCCACAATATTGCAATTTCTTTGGCAATGTCACTGGACCATCTCCTGGTATGTATTTATATATTCTTTCAGTTTCTAGATCTAAATTAATTAATTAACAAGTTCATGCAGCTCATATTTTAGTAAAAACTATTGTTAGTTATCCTTGACTAATTGTGCAAATCAACTGTATATATATATATATATACAGAGGATTGGCTACTAAACGTTTGGTCTCATAATTAAGCTTTACATGCGAAAATGTCATGCATGGAGTGTCATCATTTATATGTCTATTTTGTTTGTTCCCAAGTATTTTTATTTTTTTAGTTGAACAGCTTTGTGATCAATCTGAATTCTTACTAATCTGTACTAAATATTGGTAAGTTTGAACTGCTTATGATTAATGACTTTTCTGTCGCAGCATATGCTTGGATCAAATGTGAGGTGGAGGACGATGTCGACTGTTATACGGTTTTTGAGAGAGCAGGCATAATCGGCGTCCGTGGAAGCGTATTTGGATCGGAAAATCGTTATTTGTGTCTGAGTTTGATCAAGAGTGAAGATGATTTCGATTGGCTGATTCATAAACTGCAACTATTGGTTGCGAAAGATGTCACTAGTGTGACAAGTCTTCAAGATCATTTTGATTGTGCGAGTGTTTAACTCGGCGCAACATTCGTTTGAAGTTACTATATATACATTTAAAATACACTAAATAATTTGCTCTGCATAAAAGCATATTGCCTGTAAAATTATCAATTTTTGGTGACATTTCGGTACTTTTCATTTCTTTCCATTATTAGAAACTGTGATCGGCATGTATTCTTATTATTTTCATTCATTTCAAGGTCAAGACGGTATATTTGTATACTTAAGCCCCCTGATTTTACGGTTTTGATGTTCTTTAATTAATTATTTAACAGCAACAGCTGTTTAAATTCCTATATCAAAACCACCGTATTATTGGATGTGAATAGAGATGCTGGCCCTGCTATGGCCCCTGTAGAGAAGGGTCATGTCCCAAATTCATTGGCTAATTGGCTAAATCCGACTTGATCGACTTGTTCAGCTTGCCTCCGCTCAATAAGAGTCTAACCAAAAAAAAAACCCTTTTTGAAATTTTTTTTTACGCGCATCAATAAAGTGAATTTTTTTAAAGGTTATTAATATTACAATTTACTCTTTTTATGGCCCAATAAAAAATCAACAAAAGATATATTTTCAAAAGCCTTTTAAAAACCAATTTTTAAATTTATAATATAATGAGTTAGCTCTATTTTGAAAAGTTATTTTATATATCATAGTAGTGCTCATGCCCAGGATTTTTGTTCTCGCAAACACACTTCACTTCGTGTCGAGTTAAAATGGGTTTGGTGCCCGAAGTGCCCTTACTACGTAAAGAAAATACGTAAGTAAAATAAAAATAAAAATAAAGTGTCACAAGTAAGGAATAATATACAAAATTTTTAACGTGATTCTTTAGAGTTTAACTTAAATTCCTAAATCAGCCCATAATAATTTAATAACGAAGGATTCACTATTTCTTTTTTGATATTACAATTTATTCAAAATAGTGAATTTTATTGCCTTGTGATAATTTCGACTCCAATACTCTGGTTTAACTCTTTTTTAGCTTTAAATCTTCAAAATAACCATCTCAATGAGTTTGGAGTGCAAAAAAGTGATAGGGTAGCAAGTGTCACACAAAACGGTACATGGGAAGGTCTTGAGTTAAATTCCTAGTTGAATATGATCCGGACCGAACCAACCTAAATTGGGGTTGGTCTGACTTCTGAGTTAAGAAGGTTATAACAGTCAAACAGTGTGGACACGGTCAGAACTCTCAACACAGTCAGGCCAGAAAAAGCTAATTGGTCAGTTGGTGATAACAAGACCCGTTTGTTCCTTTTTACTTCTTTCGGTCACTTCTTCTTCGTGACCTCCTAGCACTGACACCAACTGTGGGTGTTTTCTCCGGCGACGACGGCAGGTACCGGCAGCTGGTGGACAACGATTCAGATTTGTTATTTCATATATCATAGTAGTCTATGGGCTTACACTGGCCCGATGAGCCTGGACTTTCCCGCCTCTTTTATGCAGGCCAATGAGTATGACTCTGGATTTGTGCAAGTAGGGTCGGCAAGGTCAGTCCAGCCCGGTCATATGTTATCACCGATCCGCCCAGACACAATCCAGCTATTTGCCATCTACAACACGTCCCTCCTGCCCTCAGAAAAACTAGGGTGTAGGTTGATATGTGGCAAATTGGCCTACCATCCTTTTATATATATATATATAAATTATTCTAAGCAAGCATAGAAAAAATTTTTGTGCCCCGTTAGTGTTGGGGCCATCCGATTACAAAAATGGCCCAGATCTAAAAAAAAATTTAATCTGTGCCGTCTGATTATAAGGACGATCGAGATTACATTTTAAAGAAAATAGATCTGATCCGTCCTTATAATCGGACGGCCCAGACATGCGAGGCCCAGAAAATTTTTTCTGCACCCAACACAAAATAACCAATTATATATATATATATATATATATATATGGACGTTCTGCTATGCGCTGCCATATTTAGCAGCGCATATGCCGCCCACATTTTGGTGGCCGTTGAATCGAAATCCAACGGCCACCATTCTTTCCACAAAATTTCCCTCCCCCACTACCCCTTGCCGCCGCCGCGGCCCCACCCGCCACTGCCTCACCGTCCGTTGCCGCGCCCCCCACCTGCAGCCCTCCCCCTCACCTGCCCTGTTTCCCCTCGCCCTGTCCGCCGCCGCGCCCCTGCCCGCAGCCTTCCCCCCCACCTGCCCTATTTCACCCTGCCCCCTCCGCCGCCACCCCTTACGCCGCCTCGCCCCCGCCCGCCCCCTGCACGCAGCCCTCCCCCCCTCCCCCCCACCTGCCTTGTGTTCCCCCACCCCCGCCCGGTTCCCCGCCCCCATGCCGCTCTGTTTCGGCCCATCACCGCCGCGACCCCGCCCACCCCTGCCCTATTTCCGCCACCCTCCCCGCCCGCCCGTTCCGCCCCTACCGCCGCATGCTCTATAATTAATAACCCCCCCAAATATAATCCAACGCCTCCTAATGTGTTATTGGGCCTAAAACTATTTCTACGATCAAACATATAAAAAGAAAAAAATACTGCATACTTTCATATATTCTGATAATTCATTTCTCACCTTCTTCTCGACGTTATCATAATATATTCAGGTACACATGACTCTCATCGCTCATAACTCACGGCTGGCCTCGACTCAACACGCGGTTCATGAAACTGACTCAATTCGAACCAACGGTCGAACCGACTAGTTCGGTAACATAAAACCCTGACTCGAGTCACGGGCTTTACATCGGGGGCTGGCGGCCAGGGGACGGCAATAGGGGGAGGGGCAGGGGCGGCGGGTGGGGGGAGTAGGAGGCGGCGTGGCCCTGAGGCGGGGGGCAGCAGCCATTTATAGCTGCCAGCGGGCGTCGACGGCGCCAGGCTAGAGCGCCGGAGGGCGGAGGGTAGGAGGGCGCCAGGCAAAGCACGGCAGGGCAAGAAGGCACGGCCGGGAGGAAGCAGGTGTGAGTGAGGGGGGGGGTGCTGGGGTGGGGGAGTGCTCCAGGCCGTTGGATCTGGATCCAACGGCCTGGAGATGGTGCGCATAGGGGAGCGGGATGGGGTGGAGGGATGGGTTTGGATGGGTGCTCCAGGCCGTTAGATCTGGATCCAACGGCCTGGATTCAATAAGTTGCCTATGCGCTGCCAAACAAGGCCGCGTATAGTAGCTTTATTGTATATATATATATATATATATATATTCATATATTCATTCATAGATTTTAAACACACCATTTTATATATATAAAGGAAGGTTGGTCCATCTTGTACACGTAGTAGAAACATGAAAAGATGGGGAAAGACAATGGCGAAGCATATATATATTTAAAAAAACGTAGGAAGGAAGATGGTGATGGCGTCTAAGGCCATTTTCGGCGGTTGCCGCGAGTAGTGATCTTGGCATAGCAAGGGCACTCCTCGTAGTTACCATATGTGCCCGATGGCACGCAGTTGCACCTCTTGCAGCAGCTTCCACAACCTCTCTTGCACAGACGAGGCCTCGACGATAGTTTGCACCTAACCTCACAGGCGCCACCGCAGTCTGCATCATCATCATCAAGGATACAATATTATAAATTGCCACACGCACTGTATTAAATTGAAATTAAAGGCCAGTTTATGTAAAAATTTCATGGGTAAATGATGTTAAATAATTAGAAAAGATTGGGATAAGCGAGGAATCAGGATATATCTTACCAATTTTATCAAGGAGAGACCTCCCAGCTGTCCTTGCTATCATCTGCACATCAAAGCAGTAAACCATCAGAATTGACGTAAAGATACGATCGAATGAAAAGATTGGATGGTAAGTAGTACTGGGAGAATTCAGCTTGAGATTAATAATCCAACGTCATGTTGTATGCCTTTAATTACAACGTGAATATATGCAATTATAAAAGTCATAATACTTAGCATACCAAATCATCAGACTCGAACCTTCTTTTTGCATCCGCAAGCAGAACAAGAGCAGCCAGCACACAATCAAAATGGCAGCGAGTGCAACCCTGGAGCTGGTAACCATGAGAAACAAAGGAAAAGAAACGTGCGAGCTTTACCCCAAGTAAGAAGATTAGCGGGTGAGCAGACAAAAGAGTAGAAGCGATGAAGAAGAGGCAACAAGAGCTCGAGTCATATTTATAGGAGAATGGGCAGATGAGGTCAAATCAGACGAAGGTTTAATAAAGGGAATTAGGCGTGTGGGGAAGGACGTGGGAAGATATTAGCGTCGGCGAAGGGTAGTATATCATCATCCATGCACAGCTCTAAATTGAGAAAAAAGCTTTCCTCCACTCCCTTTGTGCAAATGGTTTGGATAATCATCACACCAACTTTAACTGTGTTCTCTTGCGGAACTTGAACAGACCAACAATCGTTTGTTCTCGGAAGTAGGTAGATGAGATGCTTACATATCCCAACATTTGTTTGTTTGATTTAATGAATATATAGTTCTGTTTGTTAATGTTCGAGTTTTGGATGCCTACTACTGCTTGCTTCAAGAAAAAGGAATTGTTAGATGGCTGGCTAGCCTTCGCATCCCCAAAAAAATAACCAGAGTTTGGCATGCTAGAAATTGGTGGGTCTGTCTATGGACCCAAACACTTTGAGCTTGATGAAGCGAAGTCTAGAATAATGTTCACCTTGATGAACAAACAAAAAATAAGTGGCTTCTTTCAAACAGCTAAACGATGAGCAAGGAATATTCAAACCGATAAGTGACAAGTATGACTCTCTTTTAAAGAGTGGCAAACTACTGTTCCTAGCTAGCCTGAAATTTGACTCTCTTCAAATGCTTTAATGCATGCGAGTATCCCTCCAAAACTCAGAAGTTCTTAGGCAGGCTCGTAACCATCGAGCATCATATTATGAATCAAGACAATTAGGGGTGGGCACGAAGACCCAAACGATCGTGTTGGACAATGTCCAAATTGGACCAAATTTAACCGTTTGATTATAACTGACAAAAAACAAATTAAATAAAATATTTTTTGTCCAACTAAGTGACCGATAAAAATTATAAATTAATGAGATAAATGGTGTTTTTAATGTTTATTACTAAATTATCATAGATAATTATTAAATCTAAAGCACATTAATCTTAATTTTTAAATAATTTTATTGTAATATAATATTTATTTATTCAATTTAAAAAATAAATTTATTTTTTTATGCTGTGAGAGAAACTAGTAAAAATAAAATAGATAACAGTTGTATAAACTAGATATTAGTTTGTGAGCAAAATTAAAATTTAAATGAAAAAAATGATTAGACAATTGTTTATGGTTGACCGCTCAAACAAATAAATCTTAAATGTTGATTCGAATCGATCGGGTGATAATGGGGATCACACTAGGGGCTATTAATTATGGTAGAGGGACGTGGTATTTGTTTAGCTAAGGTTTATTTATATTTTCTTGTATAAATATTCTGTGCAAGCATATGATTGACTCATTCCATACTATAAAAAATCCAGAAATTTTTTATAAAAAATCCGAAAACAGTGAGGTTGAGTTTCACGAGCACGGGAAGGTCTAGAAATAAAATTTAGTTCGCCTTGCTGCAACGTGCTTCGCTGATGGGCCTGGGCTGGCTTTGAGCTAGAAGTCGGGACTTGCAATGGGCTTGAACAAAACAAGTGTATGTGGGCTTCGAACAAAGCAGCTTCATGGGCATTGGATTCGATCAGGTCCAATGGCTACACATCTTGTCTGGATGGAAGTTATCATGAAACTTAGACGCGGTCCATGTTAAGATGGTATGCAGGTCCAGGCCTTCTCTTCTCCTCTTCTTCTTTCTTTTCTTCAGCTTTTGCAAACAAGTCGGGCTCTTTACCCGGGTGGCAACTCCAAGCAGCAGTAATGTTGCTGCAAGTGGCAGCACTCAACGGTGAAGCTCCAGCTAGACGGCAGGTCTTGCCGCGGAATTGCTTCGACGCACGGCGGCGATCAGCACTTCATGGTGGCAGCATGTCTTCGAAGGTGGTGGCGGCTCTTTACTCGGCAGTGAACTTGCCTCTTTCGGCGTGTGCAGCAAGCGATGGTGGCGAGATGTTCCAAGGCAGCGACTCCCCCGCTAATCAGCAGCAAAGCTTTGACTCCAAGAGATGGCAATGCAATTTCAGAAAAATTCTGAAATAGTTCTGAATTG
>JAURVB010004188.1:0-12148 GCA_033002965.1 Piper betle
CTAGCCTAATGCATATAATAGGTTGTTATTATTAATTAGTTGAGGTATTGAAAATTAGTAATTTAGTATATTAATAATAATCATATGATTGGGGAGTAATCTGTAAAATATTAGCCTCAGTTATTTAAAGTATTGTTAATTAGTATTTGTGGTGTATTAAATGTCGTTAATCAATAAATTAACAATAAGATCCTTAAGTGATTGTAAGGGTAAGTTGACATCTTTATCATGTGTAAAATGAATATTTTGAAATGAAGGAAAATATATACATATAGTAATTAAATACGTACTATTAAGTTGGTAATTATTTAGTGATAGCTAATTGTGAATTGTGAGTTGAATGATTAATTTTAATCTTCTAAGGTTGAACTTATACAATTGCATAATGTGAATAATTAATTATCTCACTTGAATTGTTGTAAACCTTGAAATTTAAAGTTTAATATTGTTAAATGCGACATGCTTTATTTTGTTAACTTTTAATCATAATATAGTTAAGTTATTTCATTGCATGCATTCATGTAGTATAAAATTATACTTATGTATAATATTACCTTATCACATGAGGACGGTGTGTCATAGTTGTAGGTGCCTCAACAAACTTACAGGTTCGTATAATGATTGAGAATTTGAAGTACTAAATTGAGGTCTCAATAGGTCTGAGTCCGAACTCGACCGACTTGCGCTAAGGGTGGAAGAGTGGTCAATGAGTTAATCTATCCCAACACAATAGATAAAAAGATTATGATTATATTCAATTAATTTGCCCCAATGCCGAAAGGGGTGTGAGTGAGAGGACCTATTATGCACTAGTGATATCAAGAGGGTGGGTCTAAACAATATCGGTATGTATGGATTAGGCTCGTGATGTATATGTATATGTACGGGAGAATAGTCTGAAGGGTAGGCCACACCTGAAGGCAGGGAGCTTAGCATAGGCTCACATAATAAAATAATTAAAATAATAAAAAATTAACCAGAGTATTCCCTTTTTTATATCAGTCTCCTCATGTTTTTGGGTTGGATGTCACAAGTGCGCAGAAACTTTGGGTGAAAATCTAGTTCTCCAGCTAGGGATGTAAAATCGAGTTATTTTTGTTGTGAAATTTCACCCAGGCATTATGTTGTTTCCCACCCACATCACCCAAAAATATAGGAGCTAATGACTCAGTAGATATGCAGTAGAAATATCCCAAACCAACTAGGTCTAGCTAGCTCAATAAATACCCAATACCTCCTATTTTTGAGTCGGCGTAGGCCAAAATACTTGGAGTTTGGGCCTGAAATTTTATAAGATTCAATTACTTTGGCTACACACTCCTTTTACTCAAGCCCATTTGAAGTCTCCAAGACCATGAATGACACTTAGAAAAACTTGTGCGCGGCCTAAGAATACTGTTTCTAGCACCATAGTTTGACTTTAGTGGACCTAGTCTGCCATGCAGGCCCCTAAGCTAACATATAAAACTCCATTTTTGGGAAAAGGTTCTGTCTAATTATAGTTTTGCCTTGTTGAGGTCAGCATCGAATCAGTTTGGGCAAGCTCGAGCTAGACTAATTTTTAGAATATGAGTATGAGGCCCAAATGGCCATGTGAGCATGTTTAGAGGTTGAGTATGCTAGACATGCATATGATAGTCTCAGTTATGACATAGTAGAGTATGAGTTATTAGTGTATACATGAGGTATACATATAATTTTATTAGTTAGCTAGGAATTTAGGCCTAAATCTCGACTGATGTAGCGTTTAGTATCCGTTAGGGATTTTTTAGGTATTTCATTTGCATGTAGCATAGGAATTTCATATCACTAGATTGTGCCCCTATGAGCCCAAATTGATTGAGTTTAGGGTTCGAGGCCCATTTATCTTCCATTCCTCCATTCCTTCCTAAAGAGTCAATTTTAGAATTTGAGTCAGTTTCAACTTTAAACAATCTTGATATGAGCTTTTCGTCCATAAATATATTGCACATTTCAGCACTGAGTTGCAGCACGCTTGGATCGTGCCACGTGGCAAAATATGAGCAGTCCACTCAACCCAAGCTTCCTGCATAGATTTTGACATTTTCTCCCGTTTTCATTGTTTTACCACCTTTACCGCTGCCACCACTTTGGCTCACCGTTGGTGAGACCCCGGCACTCCATTGGCCACCCATTCAGCGACTTTCCCTTCGTACCACTTATGATCACCGGCCACCGCAGTCACCATCAGCAATCGAGATTTCTATCACTGTTCATCACCACCGCCACCACCATTTGAGTTGTTTTCCTGTGTCGACGAGCCTCCACCAGCCAATCCGACCACCCAAATGGCTTCCCTTGCCAAGATCTATAGTTTGGAACCAACACCATCCACCACTTCAGCCGCGGTCGCCACCGTCGACGTTGCCACACACAACGGCGATGTTGCCCCTTTCCGGCCTTCTTTTAGCCGACCAACGGTCGGGCTCGTCTGACCTTCACCACCATCACTTTCCCCGTCCTCCCCTCTTCCGATCACAACCGATGGCCACCTCCGCTTTGCCGCCGTCGGCATTGTCTGATGACGGGCACAACTACCCCCTGTCCGACCCATTTACCCAATGAGTTTGCCTGTCACGACCGCATTCGCTAGTTCGTGACCGCGCCCGCTAGCCCGTGACCATGTCCGTGTGGTCATGTTCGAGTCTGGCAACCCATGTCCATATCCGTGTCCATCAGCCTAACCAACCCAACCCATTTTCTAGTTAACCCAGACCAGGTTGGTTCAACCCATTCAGTTCGGTCCGATTAAGCTTGGTTGGGTACGGTTTAGCTCGTTTTCGATCGTTTCTCAACCGTTTTAGGTAATTTTAGAATTTCTATATTAGTTTAGAAACATATTCACATGATTTAGCATGATTTCATATTATGATGATTTTCCTTGTTTATTGTTTTATTTATTTATTTATTTATTATTATTTATTTATTTATATTTCTATGTTTATTGTATATGATGTATGTTTACATGATTACTTGTTATTATTAATATTATATTTACATATTAATGTAAGACTTTTTATGCTTAATAAATTGTATTTATTTATTTATTTATTTACTTGTTCGTTGTGTGTATGCTATTATTTAATTGTATTTAATTACGTATTCTTTAATGATGACTATGATATTATCATTATTCACGTTTAATTAAAATTAAATAATTAATTAATTAATTAATTATAGAATGATTATGTATTTATTTATATATTTTTATAATTACTAATACGAGTATATATAATATTTACTTTTGTTTAGCCATTTACGTGTGTAGTATATGAAATTATTATTTTATGATTAGAGTGTTTATTATTTTTATGTATTTATTGTCTATCTATTTAATCATGATTGTATGTATGTATTTATTTATTTATTATTTTTTATTACTTATTTTCTTTATTATGTCTCGATTTACGTATTGTGTTTAGCTGTATGTTCATTTAGTGTAGTTTTTTTTATTAGAATGTATTGATGATATGAGTATGCACCACAAGCATGCATCATATAGAGACATTAGTATTTTACTAAGCAATGGGTTCTCGTGTTGGCTTCGGAGTCTGAGCTCGCCGTAGATTTGCATATATGCTTGGAGCTTGGACCACAGGTCCGTAGGACTCTCTCTCTCACTACTTGACTCCTTGCAAGTATAGTTTGATCATATTTTATACATAGGATGGCATCGAGGGAGTTTTATTAAATCACTCCGATGTTGGGCCATTTAGCCGTGTTTTCTATGCAGGTTTAATAAAACTACAAGGATGAGATCTCTTATTGGTTTTTAAACTTTAGCTCCAGAAATTTATGATATAAGCCTCTATCATAAGCCTATTATATAAGTACGTGCATTTTTACATATTTTACAAATAAGAAAGTGAGCGATATGGAGATATGTATGGATCACACTAGTACTCCTTCAAACAATGAGGTAGTGCAGTCTGTGATGGTATTGCGTAATGCAGCGCATTTTTGGAATATGTGTGTAACACCCCAATTCCAATTCAAACTCGTGAACCGAAGCGGCATGTCACCGGCCCCGGTTAGGTCGGCTAACCCAAAGCGGATCCAATCTCGGCATCTTAAGACAAAGATACGACTTGCCATGCATGGATATATACACAATACCCTAACATGATACTACATGGTTGACATGCAAACTAATTTACATACCAATACAATTACAATCAAACTCAAAAAAAATTTGAAATAAAACGGACTGGGTCTCCCTAAAAGTGTAATTAGGCGCTACCCTGTCAAAATAATATTTATATAAATATATCCGAATACACATTTATATATCAAACAACTTCATTCACACTGAATCTAATCTATTGTAAACTCATTTTGAAGCTTGGGGCTCAACTCACCTGGCCATATATTCACATTTCTTATCATATCATCATGTCTAGCATTTGATCACATCATATCACCTTGTCTTAGCATTTATTCAAATCATTCTTAATATAATAATATCATAAACAATATATTAACAACTCTATCGACTGACATGTGTGTGCTCCTCCATCCAAGTTGGCATATCTAACTCATGGTTATTACCTACATACAGTATAAAAACACGTCAGTAACAAGCCTTACTGGTCTAAGATATAACAATAACAAACTGGCTATGAGAGCAAACTCTCATATGAAAGAAAACATTCATTTACTTCTCATGAACTCTCTGAAGGGCACCTGCAAGGAGCCACTGGGCTGCAGGTAGCATCCCAAACTGTCTGCTTTGCTGATGCCTCTTTTGGCATTTTTCTCATTTCATTTTTCTTTGGTCCATCGGGACTACATGTATTAAGCCCTCTCCTTACCTCCATAATTCTCTTGACCTTGAGCATGAAGGCTGAGTACTCTCAGGCAATCAGTCGCCTTTAGTACCCTTTGAACCACAAGTCTGGACATGCGTTGTACTTAATAGTACCCATAAACCTCCACATTTTTTGGGTGTGAGGAACTCAAACGTGGAGTTGTCAGGATCCCTTAGGAATGGAACAGTCCACTTACTAATCCAGAACCCGCTTTGACTGTCAAGGCATCCACTCATGGTATGTGCAAATCGGTTTCTAAATCTCTCATCTCACTGAAAACTCGATAAAGTTATATATATAGGCCTGGGAAGGGATTCATAGAATAGGCCCGAAGGCAACTTGTGGTGGATCTTGTTTTCAAAATCATCCTCGAAGGATCTCATACTCGAGGGTTTATTATTCCAAAAAACAGTTTAGCTAAATGGCCCGAGCTAAGTGGGATTCGATAAAATGCCACTAAACCCATCCTATAGACATTATAACAACCATACAATAGATTAGGGCATAAAAAAGAAATGAATCCTAAATGGACCTGGTATAAGCTCCAAGCGTGTCCTTGTGCCTAGGCGGCGAGCTCCTATTTCGTACCTACACATTAAATCTAGAAGCTAATGCCTGCTAACTGAATGATGCATCAAACTCGTTATGATCAACACACTCACAATACAAACAACATCCATCAATAGTCAAACAATTATAAATGTTGTAATGACACCCGGCCCAAAGTGCAACGTAATGGGCCTAAGTCAAACAATTATGGAGATACTCACGTAGTTACGTGACACATAAGCATGGATCATTAAGTTCCTTAAACAGAATTATTAGGTATAATATGATCTCTACCTTGGAGAACTTTGACCTTCTGACAGATTATTGTGGATGGAGGATGTGGCTATGCGAGCAGACCCACCTAAGCATTGGGCATACTTGGATTACAAATGAGAGTTTGGATAGATGACTTGAGATGGACCACTTTGAGGAGATAACATTAGATGAGGATGAGTAGCGAGGTGGATTTATAGTCCCATGGACACTTCATTGCCTCCCCCTCTTCCTTTGGTGTATGTCTGTCTTTACATTACTATTGGTCACTATTCAACAGATAGAGGCATGAAAACATTGAAAATGAGCGAGATTACCTTTGACTGAGGATTTAAATGGTTGACCGGATTTCACACAATTTGCCATGACCAGATCGGTGACTGCTATTGAGAACCAATCAGCGCTTATGGGGAGTAGTTACTCCATATTCCAAGAGAGCAGTGTGGGCTCAACATTATCTTTCCATCGTACGTGCCATCCCTATGATCCAGACCCCTCTGGATCAGATATGCATGGTTGGATAACCTAAGCCGAGATGAAAGCAGCTACCTCTAGGAAGACAGACACATGGAGATGAACATGCTAGAGACAGTAATGGGTTCATCACATACATGATCAGATCAGGATAGAACAACTATCATATGAGTAGCACAACCACCGTCCGAGTAGCACAACTATTGTCCGAGTTTCACAACCAACGTCTGAATAACACAACTGCAGTCCATGATGCACAACCACCATCTGAGTTGCCCAACCACCGACTGTGAAGCACTACCACCGACTGAATGCACACTACTGCCGTTCATGATGCACAACCACCGTCCGTATATTGCATTATGGCCGACCGAGTGGAGTAGTTATTGTGGATGTATGGGCCAACTAGTTACCTCACCCTACAGGAGGACAACTACTTGAGTATGTTCTTACCTTTGAATAGAGACCACATGTCACAGTTAGAGCAGAATTGGGTCAAAGATTGAAGACATGTTATAGCTATGTTAAAGTCATCCTCGCAGAGGAAAGTTAGGTGCATTAGAATTATTTGAATGCGATGACACATGATTTACTTCACCGGCCATCTTGCATACCATCGCCTTGATATGACATCCTTGGGTCAAATGTGTATTGTAAGATAGTCTTAGTGATAGTCTTATGGGGATCATCAGATAGTGTTAGTGAGTCTTTTAGGAATGTTTATATGGACAGAGTACTAGAATAGGACAATATGATACAGATAGGATGACCATAATGGTTAGATTGTTCAATAAACATAACAGCATACAACCGACAACCAGGGTTGCACAAATTAGATGGCTAGCAAATGACCACATACACAGTTTAACTTGTTTACAGTTTGGCCTAGCCAGAGAGAAATATTTATCTCCTATTAGAATTTTCACATAGATGATGGGTTTAGTGAGGGAGCGTCCATTATGGATACAGTGTTTTCCTTGTGCTTCGCTAGCACGATTGGTCCTTACTTTGAGACATAAGATTGAGCCTTTGCCCAAGTATAGCCGAGGTGCCTTCGTGGTACTATTTAGGACTTACAGTGTAGGTAACCTAAGCAGAACGGCCGGAAGGAGATAACTTCACCCCAGCTTGGGACCAATGTAGATAAGGACTTTAGTTAAACCATGCCATGCTAAGCAGATAGAGAAGGATACTAGTGTATGCTCATCTTAACATACCACTTTGCTTGAAAGTCTACCACAACAATAGTAGTCATTTGAGTCAAGATTAGTGCTACAAATCGATACAGGATGGCAAGTCACACACCACTGAAGAACGGACAAGACAATATCAAACCTCTCAATACGAGTCCTCGTAGACTCAAGAAGAGATAGTGTTTCTTCGGTTCATTTGAACCCCATCCGTTCGGAAGTCCATGACTAGTAAGGTATTGAGAAACACATGCCTACTATTAGTTGATTGAAACAGAGCCACTTAGGAGCTGTCTCTTAGACTCATCGTTGATTGGTTGTTCCATAGGCTGGCCAAATATGGCAGAGTCATGTCCATAGACTTACCTATTTGTTTGAGATTTACTACATCATTGTGACTCAGACTAAGACCTTCATGTCATACCTAATAGGATTTTCTCAACTTAGTGTACTCTCCTAGCACACCCGAGGTCAGACTATGTGAGGATGAGACACATCAGTAGTTAGAGTCATGGAGCCATGTGACCAGTTTTGTCACTAGAGATCCAATCTCTTTTCATGTGATCCAGAGATGTCAGACAAAGCTGAGCCTCTAGCCAAGTATTTTCACACTCAGCCTTCTAGGTTTATCCAGTCCTACCATCAGTTTACCATATGGTTAAGATGAGCATACATTGACCAACGACACATGTCACATACCATATGACTGCTCCACAGTTCCAACCCATGCTTTCATACTCCTTGAGACACATTGTACATGTACAGGTGCTCTCACCTTCAATCCATCATAGAGGCCTCTTCAATAGTAGTTAGTGGTATTATAGAAAGTTACAAGAGCCATAACATGCAGTAGGAGTGTTGCGTGCTTAAAATATATAATATTTACCCATATTTTTCATATGATTTTGTACTTCCCGGGTATAAACATTATTAATTAAGTGATATTTTATTTCATTTTTGGTGTTAATTAATATTTTATTAGATATACTTAATTTTGGTGTTTCAATGCAGAAAAAGATGAATAAATTAAGCTTTGGAATTTAGTGGTCATGACACTTGGCCCCACCCAATGGCTACAAGTTATGGTGTTCAATGGAGTCGAGGAGTTGGAAACTTGAAGCGGCATCATAATTAATTAGACTACGTCGATTAGTGAACACCCTCTTCAAATTCTTGTATCTCCACTTCTATATAAAGGGGTGGTCATTTGTTGTTGAATCATATCTCATACTCTTGGCTTAGGAGTTTAGTAGAAGAAATAGTTCTCAGTTTTGTAATTCTTTTCTCTTTCATAATGAAACAGTATTTTTCTTTTTTATATTGTTTTCTGTTTTTATTATGGAGTAGTCTTATATTTTGTACTAGAGAAGAATGGACCTAAACTTGATTTAATTGAATTTATTTCAAGCTCTTACTCTTTTATTCAATCAGATCGTTTGAATTATCATGTTCTAAATGCTAAAAATAGATTGATCGCCTATATCTTAGATCATGAGGTTTAATTAGATTTCAGGAGAAATTAATTAAATTAGTCATTGATAATTCATCATAAGACGAGTCTTTTGACTTGTTTGTCGTTGTGGTTGGAAGATACACAACACCGTATGCGTTTGTAAGGCAATTCTTAATGCATTATTTTGTTGATTAATCAATTATCACCTAGAGGTAGAAATTGAGGCAAAATCATAGAAGCATGAAGGAGCGGGAGCCACCATGTCATATAATTATCCTAGATCGACAATCCGAGGAAATAAAAGATAAGAGTAAGATTTGATGAAGATTAAATTCATGTTAAGGGAAATTCGACTCTAGAACGAGTTTTATCATTTTAACTTCGCCTTTAATTTAAAGATATTACTTAGATTTAGTTAAGTCGGTTGTCTTTGTTTTGTTCTTCATTTTATTTTCTTTAATTAATTTAAGGAAATTCATCTCCCTGTGGGACGATACTCAAATTCATCATTCTATTACTTGTTTCGACCATGTATACTTGCATGTTATTGAAAATATTCTAACATAGAGTCATAGTAGTTGTCCTTGTTCCATTATGGATTAGAGTGTAATATTTGATTGGACCAAGTTAGCTAAGACCTGGTGAGCAGTCATGTTCCTCTTATAGCGACACATGAGTGTTTGACCTGGACTGGAGACAGTGAGCCATACAGCTGCTTAGGATATCCTTTACTTGGTACTAGAGTCCACCATATGCTAGCATGACTCGTTGCACACCCTTGTATGGCCATATGATCTAAAGTAGAGTTCCCTAAGGGTACACATAGTTGACTTGTCGCATTGATGAGGATTAGAGAGACATGCGTAGATGTTAGGTTCCATACCTCACACCGATATAATTTTACCTGGTGTAGTTCAAAATAGTACCCTACAATACTGTAGAGTACCTGATCTACTACCAAGTAGGCCCTTAGGGGTGAACTTAGGTTTTTCCCACCAAGATGATTGCATTTAGTCTCCATAGTTCATAGGAGTTAGTCCACCGAGATAAATCGACCATGCATGGTCGGTCCGGCGAGATGATTTGAGCATGCCTGGTTAGTCCAATGAGACAATTTGAGCATGTATGGTTAGTGCACTACAACTGAGTCTTACATGTAAGACATGTTTTGCCAAATGATTCGAGCATGTGTAGTCTGTCCAGCCAGATTATTAAGGAGCTATCGAGCTTCGTTAGAGTTCAGGGTTTTAGCTCTATGTTGGTCCGTTTGGGCCATGTGCAGCTAGCCTTTGAAAGAAAGCTACCAGTTTGCCAACAAGATGACATCTTTAGCTGAGTCCTTTGGTTGCAGTTCATGTGAGCAATTCCGACACGAAATTTTATAACGAGGAGAGGTTGTAAAACCCCATTTTCCGGGTAAGGGTTTTTCCCAATTGTATATTTGCCCTGTTCGGGTCAGTATTGAATCAGTTTAGGCAAGCTCGAGCCAAACTAATTTTTAGAATATGAGTATGAGGCCCAGATGACCATGTGAGCATGTTAGGTAGGTTGAGTATCCTGGACATGCATATGATAGTTTCAATTATGATATAGTAGAGCATGTGATGATATAGTTTCAGTTATGATATAGTTATTAGTGTATACACGAGGTATACATATGATTTTTATAAGTTAGCCATGATTTTAGGCCTAGATCTAAGCCAACGTAGCGCTTAGTGTTCGTTTGTGCCCCTATGAGCTCAACTTTATTGAGCTCAGGGTTTGTGGCCCATTTAGCTTTCTTACCTCGATTCCATCCTATAGAGTCATTTTCAGGACCTCACTAGGTAACTAAGTTGTCAGACACTCAGATTGTGCCACGTGGCAAAATCTGAGACATCCACTCAACCGTAGCTTCCCATATAGATTTTGAGGTTTTCTCCTGTTTTCAATATTTTTCCATCTTCACTATTGCCACAAGTTTGGCTCACTGTCAGAGAGACCCCGGTGCTCCTTTTGCCGCCGCAGTCGGTGTCAGTGACAAACTTTTCTTTCACTGTTCATCACCACTGCCACCACCGTTTGGGTTGCTTTCTAGCGCCGGCGAACACAACCGGCTGATCCGACCACCCCAATGGCTTCCCCTCAGGACCAGCCACCCCAATCTACAGTTTCGGACTAACAATGTCCACCACTTTGGCCATGACGTCGCCACACACGGTGGAGATGTTGCCCCTTTCTAGCCATTTATTGGCCGACCAAAGGCTAGGCTCTTCGACCATTACCACCATCACTTTCCCTGTCCTCCCCTCATTCGATCGTGACCAACGACAGCCTCTGCCATGCCGCCGTGGGCGTTCTCCGGCGACGGGCACGGCCGCCCCTGTCTGGCCCATTTACCCGGTTCGTGTTCACCTATTCGCGACCATGTCTGCCAGTTCATGACCTTGTCCGCCTGTCCACGACTACATCCACTAGCCCACGACCACGTCTGTCTTGTCATGTTCGAGTCTGGTAGCCTGTGTCCCTGTCTGTGTCCATCAACCATGCCAACCCAGCCCATTTTCTAGTTAACCCAGACCTGGTTGGTTCAACCCATTCAGTTCAGTCCGATTCTGCCTGGTTGGGTACGGTTTTGCCCCTTTTCGACCGTTTCTCGACCGTTTTTGGTAATTTGAGAACTTCTATATTAGTTTAAAAGCATATTCACATGATTTAGCATGATTGGATGTTATGATGATTTTCTTTCTTATTGTTTTATTTAATTATTTATTTATTCAATATTATTTATTTATTTTATTTATATGTTTATCGTATATAATGTATGTTTACATGATTATTTGTCATTATTAATATTGAATTTACTTATTAATGTTAGTCTTTTTTATGTTTACTAAATTCCATATGATTATTTATTTATTTATTTACTTGTTTGTTGCGTGTATGTTATTATTTAATTGTATTTAATTACGTATTCTTTAATGATGACTATGATATTATTAGTTTTCATGTTTAATTAAAATGAATTAAATAAATAAACAATTAATTAATTAATTAATTATAGAATGATTATGTATTTATTTATTTATTTATATAATTACTAACATCGAGTATAAATAAAATTTACTTGTGTTTAGCTATTTAAGTATGTACTATATGATATTATTATTTTATGATTAGAGTGTTGATTATTTTTATGTATTTATTATCTATTTTTTTAGTCACGATTGTATATATTTATTTATTATTTGTTATTACTTATTTTCTTTATTATGTCCCAATTTAGGTGTTGTGTGATTAGTGGTATGTTTATTTAGTGTAGTTTTTTTTTTAGGAGAATGTCTTGATGCTATGAGCACACACCACTAGTATGCATCACATAGAGACATTAAACTGTGCGG
>JAURVB010004190.1:0-13872 GCA_033002965.1 Piper betle
TTGCCGGGTAAATGGGTAAGTGATACGGTTCACTTTACTAGTTTAAACGGTTAAATGGTATGGTTTACTTAACCGGGTAAAAATACTTAACCGGTTAACTAATACTTTCCACTTGACCGGGTAATTGATAATTAACCGGGTAGCGGGTAAATAATTTAAATAAATTCATGGATACCAACATTCGATCCCACCGCGTCGAATATATATATATATATATATATATATATATATATATATTTCCGGGTCTTTACAGCCCCCAAGTAGTTGATGTTGGACTTTGATTTGTTGGCAAGTCTGACACTTGGAGATAAAATCCACAACATCCCTCTTCACCCCAATCCACCAATAGGTTCACTTTAAATCCTGATACATTTTAGTAACCCCAGGGTGTATCGAGAACTTTGAGCAATCAGCCTTCTCGAAGACATTCTACCTAAATGCATCATCCTTGGGTACACACAACCTCCCTCAAAATCTAATCACACTATTGGAATCAGCTATAATGTCAGAATTCTTGTCCAACATTTTATTCAGCTCCTCATCACCCATTTGTGCTAGCTTAATACGATCAACCAAATCATTGGAAATAACCAGATTTGCCAGTAATCCTATTAATTGCTCCACAAGGTTGATAGCCACCACTTCTACTGACATGGCCCAAAGTCTAGCTAGTTGTTGACCGACTCAATGCGTCAGCTACAATGTTCGCTTTCCCAGGTGGTATAAGATTTGGAAAGTCGTAGTCCTTCAAACATTCTTTCCACTACCACTGTCGAAGATTTAGGTCATTCTAAGTGAAGATATACTTCAAACTCTAGTAGTCAATGAAGACTTTGAATTGGGCTCCATACAAGTAGTGTCTCCAAATCTTCAGGGTAAAAACCATTGTTGTCAGTTCCAAGTCATGGGTTGCATGATTTTGCTCATAAATCTTCTATTGACAAGAGGCATAGGACACCACTTTACCTTCTTACATAAGGACGCATCGTAAACCTAACATACATGCATCACTAAAGATTACGAATCCTTCATTACCATCTAGCATTGTCAAGACTAGTGCAGTCGTTAGACTCTTTTTCAGAGATTGGATACTCTCCTCACACTTACTACTCCATTTGAACTTGACGCCCTTCCTTGTGAGCTTGGTCATTGGCGATGCTACTAAGGAGAAGTCTTTAATGAATTTCCTGTAGTAATCCGTTAAACCAAGTAAGCTTCTGATATCAGTGACTGACTTGGGTTGTGGCCAATCAGTGACCTCTTTTACCTTTGATGAATCCACAACAACTCCGGCCTTTGAGATAATATGACCTAGGAAGTTTACCTCCTTCAACAAGAAGTCACACATTGAGAGCATGGCAAACAGTTAATTTTCTCTCAGAACTTGAAGAGTAATGGATAGGTGCTTCACATGCTCTTCTTCTTTATTTGAATAGACCATATTGTCGTCCACAAATATGATAATAAACTTGTCCAAGTATGCATGGAATACTGTGTTCATGAGTGACATAAAGGCTGTTGGTGCATTTGTTAGACCAAAAGGCATGACCAAAAACTCATAATATCCATATCGTGTTCGGAAAGCTGCTTTCTGTATGTCTGATTCTTTTACACCAATCGCTGATAACCAGACCTCAAGTCTATCTTAGAAAATACTCCAACTATTTTTAGCTGGTAAAACAAGTCATTTATCCTCTGTAAAGGGTACCGATTCTTGACTATCACTTGATTGTGTTGGCAATAGTCAATACACAGCCACAGTGATCCATCCTTCTTCTTCACGAAAACAACAGGGCCTCCCCAGGGGGAAGTAATTGGTCGGATGAAACCTGCCTGCAGCAACTCTTCTAGTTGACTCTTTAACTCCTTGAGTTTTGCTAGAGCCATGTGGTATGGTGCTTTAGAAATTGGTGTTACTCCAGGTGTGAGGTTAATTGCGAACTCCATTGCCCGCTTAGAAGGTAGCCCTAGAAGTTTGTTTGAGAAAACATCGGGAAACTCTGCTACCACAGGGATCATGGACAACTCTTTGGGTTTGGACTCGGACTCAACTAAGTTAGCCAAAAAGGCATTACAACCCTCACCAAACAACTCGACTACCTCACCGATCGACACAATACAAGCAGATGGATCATGCAAACCCTTGGAAGATGATCCGTGCCTCACAATTACAAGGTTTTCTCACCACTATCTTCCCTTTATAGTCAAGAAAGGCCTGGCGTGCAGACAACCAATCCATTCCCAATAGTACAACATACCCTTTTACCCTATACATGATAAAGTTCCACACATAGGGTTTCCCTTGTATATCTAATGATAGGTTAGTCACTCCTAACGTTGTGACTTCACCGTCTCCCGTTGCAGTAGTGACTCTATAGGACTTGGATAATGGGGATGGTGGGAGTCCTAACCTCTTGACTATTTGAGATGAAATGAATGAATGTATACACCCAGAATCAAATAAAACATCCATAATGACTCCTTTGGTTAGAATTTTATCTCGGCCAGTGTGATTATCCTCCTAACCGTTCTCGACTTCAACTGCATAGAGCTTTGCCTTCCCTCTGTCTGCTGGTTGTGCAGGTGTCGGGTAGCGAATAGAAGCTGGTGCCTTCCCTTTCTCAGGCTGCTCTTGTTGTTGCTTCGGAGGCTGACGACACTCCCTCTACATGTGTCTCATCCTTCGGCAATTGTAGCACCTACGGGGCTCCCTACATTTCCTTGAATGCATCTTGTTGCAATTATGGCATTCCCTCAATGGGATATCCTCAAACTTCCTTTTAAGGTTCCCTCTCTCATATTCCCTCGGTAGTTCTACTACTGGTATCATGCTGACCTGTTTTGGCTATTAATAGAGTTGGCATTTTTGTGCTGTGAAGTCACCTTTCCTTGCTTCTGTGCATGATCATACTCGGCACCTCAGTTATTATTCTCCTTGGCCCTGTAGCAATCTTACCCCTCAAATCTGGCTTCAATCCCCAGAAAAATTTATCAGCTCTAGCCTTATCAGTTGCCAGAATCCCAGGTGCAAAACACTCCAGCTATAAGAATTTCTTGGCGTATTCCCAGACTGAATCATCCCCCTAAACCAAATTGGCGAACTCCAGTGCTTTCTTCTAGACAATGGGCTCTGGAAAATATTGTCAATTGAAAGCTGTCACAAATTCTGCCCACGTGATGGAAGAAATCTCACGTCGATGGAATGTGGTTTTTTCCATCGATTTCCATCAGTAAGATGCTTCCTCCTGATGCATGCATTTGCCAACCTCACTTGATGGCGGTGGGGCATGAACAGAGCCCTAAACGCTTTTTGGTAATGTCTATCCAACTCTCCGCCTTCATTGGGTGAGTCCCTCCAATAAATACTTCAGCTCCATTCTTTCTGAACTTTTCCACGGTGTAACGGTCATTATCATCAACAGCAGGGCAGCAACACTTGTTGGACTACTGGTGGCACTGGGTTTGGAAGCTCCCCTCGCTCGCCCAAGTCCGCTAACCCTGCCTACCCTTGGGCACTCCCCTGACCACAGTTTGGGGTGATGCTAGGACTCGCTACTGAGTTTGAGGCTCCATTCCTTGCTACCACAAAATTTGTATTTGCTGAAGCCTGTGCCAGTCCCAATATGGCCATCAGGATCTGGGCCAATACAGTCTCTATGTTCCTGCCATTTGAAACTTTGAAATTTTTCTTTGTTATATGGCTCATTAATATGTTTTTTTAGTGATAAAGTAGGTTTATTAGCGAATAAATTTGTTAAATAAAAAAAGTTGGGAAAAGAAAATTACTTGACTTTTTAACAAGGCACTTGAGTCATAAAGTGTGAGCTAGTAGAAAACCACGCTCTGATACCACCTGTAACAACCCGCCATAACTAGCCGGGGGTTGCTCAAAAACATAAATGATTTAAAAATAACATTCAAGAACATGAATCTTAACCTGGAAAATAATTTGAGAAATTTATAAATCATAAAAATAAATCATATTCTGATAGTATAGGACAATACATAAAATAAATTAACTATGTGAGCACAAAGTCTCACAGCCTTTGACTGTTCCCATAGCCACATTTATAACACAAGAGAATAAAAGGAAGTCTAATTTATTATTAATTCACCAAACCTAGGTTGGTAAAAGATCCACCAACTACACTTTGAATTCCCAGTCCTAAGCTGCTCACTTGCGGAGGCAATTCTGCGTTAGTGATAAAACCACTAAGCCAAATAATTAAATGAAACAAGTCAAAATAATCCCTATTATCATTTCTTGAGACTTTTAGGAGTTATGAGCCTATGCCGAGCTCCAATTATGCCGGAGTAGTGGCTACCCCATCTAGCTACAATCCCATGCATGCCCACACATGCTACGTGGCCTACGGCTTGTAGTTACCAATACTTCCCATTAACTCACCCTCTCAGTATCACAATTGCATAATGAGTGGTCTTGCACCACTGCACCCTGTCACCCCTTTCGGCATGGGGGTAGGTATTTAATCTTTCATGGGGTGTGGTCCAGTGTTGGATTGAGTTAATTCATTGACCCTGGTTGTCTTCCAGGCATGGTGGTCAGATATAAACTCAAGTCGACCAAGACTCCATATAGTAATTTTTTTTAAAGTGCAGCATCATGTCGGACTGAGTTAATTCCTTAACCCTTGTTGCACTCGGTGCATGGTGGTCGAATCTGGGCTCAGGCCAACTAGGGTTACGAAAAAGGGAAAATACAACATTTCAAATAATTATGCGGAGCTGGATAGTTCACAAGTGCACTAGCAACCGTGACCAATGATCCTAATTTGAACGAGAAAATAAATTTATACATAAGTATAATTTTATTCAAGTAAAAATGCATGCAACTAAATGATTGTTATTAAAACTCGACAACATAAAGCATACAATATTCAAACAATATTAAACATTAAATTCTCAACATTTACCACAAGTCTAATGAAATAATTAATCATTCATTTGATGCAATCATTCAAGTCATACTTTACATTTTTAATTAATTATTTAAATTTGAATTAACACATAACAAATGATTGTCACGACGGTAATTACTTAACCAACAATCTTGATGATTAGGTTTACAGTTATAATCTTTAACCACTATCATTATTAACAGGAATTTAGTGAGAACTAGATACTTAATTCATTAAATAATAGCTTAGGTATATCTATAATAATTTATTAACTTTTTTTAATTGCTGAATATTTAATTGGCAATTAAGTAAGTCATTCCATTAAATATTCTAAAATGATTGTATTATCCTAATTCAAAGATACTAATATATAGTACACGAATTAATTATCAACAATTAATCACTACAGTAATTATATTATTCATGGATTTACCCCATTTATTTAACCAAATCGTGATTATTTGTAGGCATACTTTGATTATCAAATTAGTCATCAGGGTCATGTTCATTGTAACGACCCGCTCGAACCGGACCGGGTGTTACTTAAAAATATAATTGATGTAACGGTAAATTCCAGAACATGAACTAAAATACAGCAAATAAGTCTCGCAACATATAATATAATATAACAATAAATCATATTCTCTAAAATATAAAATATCTGTCCCACATTCTCAAACCGTTTCCCATAACCACATTTATAACACAAGAGAATAATAAGGAAGTCCAATTTTTATTATCGATTCACCATACCTAGGTTGGTAAAAGAACCACCAACCACACTTCTATTCTTTAGTCCAAAGCTACTCACCTGTGGAGGCAATTCTGCATTAGTGATAAAACCACTAACCCGCATAATTAAATTAAACAAGTCAATAAAATCTCTATTATCATTTCACCCGTTTTTATTGATAGTTTCACAAGTCTTTTAGTAATTATCTCTCAGGTCATTCTAAGATTAGTAATTTGTCTCTCAGGTCATTCTGAGATTAGTAAAAAGTCGTCTCCCAGCTCATTCTGAGATTAGAAAGCATCTCAATGCTCATTCTGAGATTAGGTGGTCTCCCAATTCATTTTGAGATTAGTCATGGTCTCCCAGTTCATTTTGAGATTAAAAATTGTCTCCCAGCTCATTCTAAGATTAGGTGGTTTCCTAATTCATTTTGAGATTAGTAATGGTCTCCCAGTTCATTTTGAGATTAGAAATTGTCTCCTAGCTCAGTTTGAGATTAGGTGGTCTCCCAATTCATTTTGAGATTAGTATTCTGAGATTAGGTGGTCTCCCAATTCATTTTGAGATTAGTCATGGTCGCCTAGTTCATTCTGAGATTAAAAATTGTCTCTCAGCTCATTCTGAGATTAGTGCTGACAAAGGCTACTTGTAACACCCAAAATCCTGTTCACGCTCATGAACCGAACTGGTATATTACAGGCCCCAGTTAGGTCGGCTAACCCGAACCTAACTCATGCGGATCCAATCTTGACATCTTAAGATGAAGATACAACTCTCAAGCATGGATGACTGCACAAACCCTAACATGGTACTACATGAATAACATGCAAATCAAAACACACCAAGACAATCCCAATAAAAATTAATAAAAATTTTATAATATAACGGACAGAGTTTCCCCTAAAAATGCAATTAGGGGCCACCCTGTCAAATATATATATGCAAATATATATATATAACCATATATCAAACAATTTCATTCATACAAAATACAAAATCTAACATGCTGTAGCCATTGCGCAATCTATTCATGTTCACATCATCTCATCATCCCTTAGTACTTAACTACATCATATCATCATATCTTAAGCATTTAATCACATCATATAATAATATCATAAACACAATGTAAACACTCAATTGATTGGCATGTGTGCAAGCGACAACAGTGCTCCTCCATCCAAACTGGCTCCTCCAACTCGTAATTGTTACCTGCATATACTATAAAAACACGTCAGTAAAAAGTGTTACTGGTCCGGAAAATAAAATAACAACAACAAGCTGGCTATGAGAGCAAACTCTCATATGAAAGAAAACATCATATACTCTATGTGAACACTCTGAAGGGCACTACTGAGGAGCCACTGGGCTGCAGACCCGGTAGTATCCCGAACTTACTGATCTGCTACTGCTGATGCAGCTCTCGACATTTTCTTCATTTTTCTAGTCTCAAATCCTAAGCCCTCTCCTTACCTCCATATTTCTCCTGGCCTTCAGCACAAAGGCCGAGTACTCTCAGGCAGTCGCCTTTAGTACCCTTTGAACCACAAGTCCGGATATGCACTGTACTAAAGAGGACCCGTAAACTTCCACGTTCTCTGGGGGTGAGGAACTCAAATGCGGAGTTGTCAGGATCCCTCGGGAATGGAACAGTCCGTTGGCACTAATCCAGAGCCATCTTTGACTGTCACGACATCTGCTCATGGTACGTGCAGTCAGTTTCTCCATCTCTCGTCTCATTAAAAATGCGAAAACTACATATAAATAGGGCTGGGTAAGGATTTATATAATAGGCCCGAAGGCAACTTGTGGTGGATCTTGTTTTCGAAATCATCCTTGAGGGATCTCATCCTCGAGGGGTTATTAATCTAAAAAACTGTTCGGTTAAATGGCCCGAGTTAAGTGGGATCCGATAAAAAGCCACTTAACCTGTACTGCAGATAACAAAATAAACATACAATAGAAGAACGTAAAACAAAGTCGAGTCCTAAACGGACCTAGTAGAAGCTCCAAGCGTGTCATTGCGCCTAGGCGGCGAGCTCCTACTTCGTACCCACACATCAAAACTAAATACTAACGCCCACTAACTAAATGATGCATCAAACTCAATGAACATCACACACAATTAAATCATGAACATCTAGCGACAGTTAAATAATCATAAATGTTAAATAAATTCTAAGTCATCCTATTCATACTGATTTTATACTATTTGTCTAAGTTATGTCATACTCGATTAGCATGCTCAAACTCGATCCACCTCATCAGATCACTTACTATTCATTCACAATTACTCAAATTGTCCCTTCACTCATAATTAAGCATTACTCATAACAGTTAATTAAATCTAGCATACTGTGCTAACATTCATCAATTTTAAATCATCAAATTGGAGGTAATTATACCTCACGTCATCCACGATCCGCGACAGTTAGGGTTTCGTCGTGCGTTTCGAAGCTCGAATTCAACGCTCAACGGCGTCTGAAGTCGATCAGGTTCGACTGGATGAACTCGGCGGAAGATCCGCCAAATTCCTCCAAATATGGTTTTCCGGCAACAACTGCCGCGGCATCTGTTGGCCGGAAAGTGGTCATATTAGGTACCATTGGAATCGGCTCAGCGAGCCCGACACATCCATATGTCGACGTGGTCGGCCAAGGCGGTGGTTCACCAAAAAATGGCTAAAACAGAGGATGGCCGTGGTGGTGTGGAGATCCGGCCGGGATGGGCAGCGCTGGCCTCCGTTCCAGTCGGGGAAGGTTGCTAGGGGTTGAGGGTGTCGAGGCGGCCACCTGATCGTGGTAGCGACGGTCGCCGGCGGCGGAATTGGTGACGCGATCGAAACATAGCCGCGGCACTAGGCGCGACAATTCTGGCATCTTGGCGACCTGGCATTGGCCGGGGCTGGTCCGGGCGGCACGGCGATGCCATGGCAGGGCTAGCTGGCGATGCTCGGTGGCAAGGGGACGACGGGGCCGGCGGTGGCGGCCCCAACAGGGGGCGGCTATGGTTTGGAAGGGGAAAGTGTTGGGGGCGGTGAAGAAATAATTGGGTGGCAAAATTGTAAATAAAACTTGATTCGTCTCCGGCTGAGTCAAGTAGAATAACTAAATCGTATTAAATCCTAAAAAGAATTCATAAAAATCAGGAAAAATCCCGTAAAATGAAACAAACACTAAAACATCGTAATGATATGCTCTAGAACTATCAACCCATCCAAACTGCTCGTAACATGTCCTAACGTGGTAAACGACCTAAAACTAATTCTACGGTCCACTATGTATTTTGACAACTCATTTTGTTCTGTTGTGTTCATAACGTTATCATTACATACTTGGGTACGGATGACCCTCATAGCTCATACACGTGACTGGCGTCAGAATTTGACTTGACTTGAAAATAACGATCGAACCGACTGGTTCTGAATATAAAACCTTAGCTTGAATC
Source organism: Piper betle (assembly GCA_033002965.1). Lineage (NCBI taxonomy): Eukaryota > Viridiplantae > Streptophyta > Magnoliopsida > Piperales > Piperaceae > Piper > Piper betle. Next base: position 9,100 of record JAURVB010004190.1, read on the forward strand.
GTGGGTTTTACACTACTAATTTGAGAGAATACAACATTTTATATAGTTATACCAGTTTGAGAAAATATGTAAAGACCTGAAAAATAATAATAATAATAATAATCATGACGTTCGATGCAGTGGGATCGAATGTGGGAAAAAATTCGTTAGCTGGACAAGTATGAATTACCCGGTTAATTGAAAAGTAATTTATAATTAGATAATTCTAGTTGATTTGGCCGAGTCGACTACATTATTTATCCAATTAACCATTTAAGTGAACCATACTATGTACCCATTTAACAGGTTAAGTGAAATGGTTAAGTAGACCATGTTGATTACCCAATTACCCGGTTAAAAGAATTACGGTGAAAAGGTGCTTCCACATACCCTAGCTGTCATTTTATTCATTATAAAAGTAAATGGGGGGGCGTCATATATATTTTTCCTCCTTAGACAGACACTAGATTTCCTCCTTCGCTCGGGTAATTTTCTTTCCTTTCTTTTTCTTTTGTTGCATGCATACACATGTTGCATAAAGCAAAAACATGATAAACATAAGAATTAAATGAGAAATCAACAAGGGAAGAAGAAAAACAGGAGGATGTCCTACTGTTTTCCAGCAGCAATCACACCAAGTTTCCTTTCATGGTGCGGGGTTGACGTGCTGGAGCTGGGAATTGCTCCCGACGGTGATGCCGGCTGGATGGAGTCACCTTGGATGGCAAAAACAGACCGTTGAGGAGGCATGCAGGTTTGAAATCCAAGGGGAGAACAGGTCGGTGTTGCCATGGGTGGTGTTGCTGGCCAGACGTGGATCCGCCATGGAAGTGCAGACTGGTCGTCACCTGGGGTGGTGCTGGTCGTCACCTTGATAGTCGGGCACCATTAATGGTGAAATTAAGGTCCCCATATAAGGTGTAATCCGAGTTTCATGAGATAGCAGCGGTTAAAAATTGGATCTTTGGGGTTTTTCCAATCGTATCAGTGGGGTAGATAGAAGATGGGGTCTGAAATTGGGTGGAAGGAAAAGAAGACATGCTGGTTGGGTGCTGTTTATGTGGTCGACTAGAGTAGTCATCATGGGTCTTGTCGGGTGCGGTTTATGTGCCGACTAGGGTAGACGCCATGGGTCATGGAGTCACACAAGGTCAGGTCGGGGTTGCTGATTGGTTGGCCAGAATGGGGTCGCCAAGGACTGGTTGAGGGTTGCCAAGTTGGAGACGCCATGGCAGCAAATGGAGGCCGCCATGTTACTGGATGGTCGCCATGCATGATGAAAATACCGGCTTTCACGGGTTGACTACAATAAACCTGGAAGCTTTGGGGTTGTTAAATGAATTGTTAAAATAAAATGGCAACTAGGTAAATATGGGAGAACTCGATGCGGTTGAGTTAGAATATAAGGTAAATACAAAAGAATTAACTATGGGACATGCTAATAATTAAATTATCAATTAGATAATGGTGATTTAGATGGGGATTATTAATAATTAATTATAATTAGAATTGCTGAAAATTTAATATGAAATGAAGACTAACATGAACTAATTACATCATTTAAAATTGATAGTATATTAGTCATGTAAGTTGCATGTAGGTTCATGCAAAATAAAATTATACTAATGTATATTTTTATGCCCTCATTCAGATTAGGGTTCATGGGTCACAGTCAGAAGAAATCACAAATCAGGTACGTATAAGATGTACTACATCGTATTTTCCTTGTTCGTAGCCTTGGTTAGCCTGAGCCCAGATTCGACCACCATGCACTGAGTGCAATCGGGGTCAAAGAATTGACTCAGTGTGGATATTTTATTTGACTCGGGGTGTACACATTCGTTCCTATTATCCCAATTAGTTAAGAGTTTAGGACTCCAAACATCTACATTACCGACGACTTATAAGGTCACTACTGCAACGGGAGATGGGGAAGTCACAACGTTAGAAGTGACAAACCTATCCTTGGATATACAAGGGAAACCCTATGTATGGAATTTCATTGTATATGGGATAATAGGTTTGATGTACTACTGGGAATGGACTGGTTGTCTGCAAACCAGGCTTTTCCCGACTGGAAAGGGAGGAGAGTGATGACGAAACCTTGTAATTGTGGGATGGGGGTCATTTTCCAAGGGTCATGGAATGATCCATCCTCTTGTATTGTGTCAATTAGTGAGGCAACTGAGTGGTTTGGTGAGGGTTGTAAGCCTTTTCGGCAACTCTAGAGGAGTCTGAGTCCAAACCCAAAGAGTTGCCCATAATTCTAGTGGTAGCTGAATTTCGGGACGTATTTCCAGGTGAACTTCCAAGGTTACCTCCTAAGCGGGCAGTGGAGTTTGTCATTGACCTAGCACCTGGAGTATCACCAATTTGTAAAGCACCATACCACATGGCTCCGGCGGAAATCAAGGAGTTAAAGTGTCAATTAGCAGAGCTGTTGTAGGCTGGCTTCATCCGACCAAGTACTTCACCCTGGGGAGCCCCTGTTCTTTTCGTAAAGAAGAAGGATGGCTCACTTCGATTGTGTATTGACTATCGCCAGCTCAATCAAGTGACAGTCAAGAATCGCTACCCCTTACCGAGGATTGATGATTTATTTGATCAGTTGAAAACAGCCGAAATATTCTCAAAAATTGACTTGCGGTTCGGATATCATCAACTGCGGGTGAAGGAATCTGACATACAGAAAACGGCTTTCCGAACTCGATATGGACATTATGAGTTTCTAGTTATGCCTTTTGGTCTCACAAATGCACCAGCGGCGTTTATGTCACTTATGAACAGGTGTTCCACGAATACTTGGATAAGTTTATTATTGTGTTTGTGGATGACATTCTGGTCTATTCAAATAATGAAGAGGACCATGGGAAACACTTGTCCATTGCTCTTCAAGTTTTGAGGGAGAATCAATTGTTCGCCAAGTTATCAAAGTGTGGCTTTTGGCTGAAGGAGGTGAATTTCCTCGGACATGTTCTCTCAAAGGTAGGGGTCGCAGTGGATCCATCAAAAGTGAGAGCAGTTCCTGATTGGCCACAACCCAAGTCAGTCACAGACATCCGAAGTTTCCTTAGACTAGCAAGTTACTATCGGAAGTTCATTAAAGATTTCTCCTTGGTGGCATCGCCAATGACTAAGCATACACGCAAGGGGGTCAAGTTCGAATGGAGTAACAAGTGTGAGGAGAGTTTCCAATCTTTGAAGAAGAGTTTAATTACTGTATCAGTTTTGACTATACCAAATGGCAATGAAGGATTCGTGGTCTTCAGTGATGCATCTCTAGTGGGGTTAGGATCTGTCGTTATACAAGATGGTAAGGTGGTGGCTTACGCCTCTCCCCAATTGAAGATTCACGAGCAAAATCATGCAACCCATGATTTGGAGACACTATTTCTACGAAGCTCAGTTCGTGGTTTTCACCAACCACCAAAGTTTGAAGTATATCTTCACCCAAAATGACCTTAACCTTTGACAGAGGCAGTGGATAGAATACTTAAAGGACTATGATTTCCAAATTTTATCCCATCCAGGAAAAACGAACGTTGTAGCCGATGCATTGAGTTGGAAAGGTAAGGTGGACAAGGATCAACAGCTAGCTAGACTTTGGGCTATGTCAGCTGAGGTGGTAGCTATTAACCCTGTGGAACGATGTAACGACCCGCCATTTTTCACGATATTGTGGTCCTTGCTGGCTAGGTGTTACTCAAAATTTAACAAAAACCAACCCTATAACAACCAGTCCTACCCGGACCGAGTGTTACTTAAAAGGTTACATGTATAATTTGAAGGCAAATAAGTCTAGCATTTCTAACTCAAAAGAACATATTTTTCAAATGAAAATGTATGAAGTAAATTATCTCACAGTCTTTGACCGTTTCCCATAGCCACATTTATAACACAAGAAAAGTAAAAGAGAAGTCCGCTTATTACCATTCACCACCTGCGTTGGTAGAAAAACCACCCTGTCGTCTCTTAGTCTTTAGGTCCAGCTGCTAACCTGCGGAGGCAATTCTACGTTGGTGATTAACTACTATGCCGTATAATTAAATAAAACAAGTCGATAAACTCCCTATCATTATCTATAATATTTGAACTTGTGACCATTCCAACATGACCATTTATTAGCTGATGGTTCAGTCCACCATATCCATCTATTGGCTGATGGGTTAGTCCACCATGTCCGTAATTGGCTGGCGAGTCTAATCTGCCATGTCTAATTTATTGGCTGATGGGTCAGTCCATAATGTCCATTACCGGCTGGCGAGTCCAATCCGCCATGTCCATTATCGGCTGGTGGGTCCAATCCACAATGTACGTAATTGGCTAGCGGGTCCAATCCGCCATGTCCAATTTATTGGCTGATGGGTCAGTCCATCATGTCCATTATTTGATTATGAAGGGCATAGCCCGTGTCAGACTGAGTCAATTCCTTGACCCCGGATGCACTCAGTGCATGGTGGTCGAATCTGGGCTCAGGCTGACAAGGTTATCCACAAGGGAAAATACCACATTTTAAATAATTATACGGACCTGGATATTTCAACTTTGGGCCGGATTGTTACAAATGGTATCAGAGCCGACCTGGTTCCATGTTAGATGGTGGGCTGGATTAAGAATGTTGGCTAGGCTGCCGGTCACGAGCCAGAAAGGTCGTGGGCTTGGGCTAGCAACGGGCCAAGTATATGCATTTTGGGGACGAAATTTCTTAAGGTGGGTGGATTGTGAGATCCCTCAAGTTAGTCCTACATCTAATACCCAGTGGGAGAAGATCTTTTTTATAAGTGGGAATGGACA